>JAVFBW010137514.1:0-13204 GCA_034783835.1 Mopalia ciliata
CCAAATGTCCACGTAAGATAGAAAAGACTATTCCATAAGTCTTCAAGTGAAATAGAATGGAGAATAACTGATCACAACCCCTAAATTTATAAATACAAATATTAAAACAATTAGTGCCAAATTGTTAAGGTATTAAAAGTGAACAAAAAATCGTATATAATTGTCAAATGTAATCGTTGCTCGTATTTGCCAAGCCACCCTTGCTCAAAATTCTGTTCTTGAATTTCTGTTCCCAGTTCTCTGTATGTGCATAAATACACCAGTGGAATAAATTAAAGGGTCAAGTTTTGCCAAGTTCTTTAGTCGAGTTGTTCTAAGTTTGGAATTGCTGTTCAGACCGACATAACTATCTTTGTTGTCTAGGATTTGATAAGAATATGCGTGGTGTAAACACCACAAGAAAGAATATCAAATATAAAATATAAACAAAAATCGAATAAAAATTGTGGATGATGTGTTAACATTGTTAAAATTCTTCGATCTTTCTTCCCCCAACTATAATTTATACCTGGGGTACTTAAACCTATTGATACTACCTCATTATTGCCGAATTTTGTGAAGAAGAAAAAATTTTACACTACTGGTCGATTTCATTTTTCATTTTATACACTACTGGTCGAACGTTTTTTTTTTTCTACACTGGTTGATATCGCTCTACACTACTGGTTAAGCAAATTTCTACACTACGGGTTAATTTTTTCTACACTTCTGGGAAATTCTACTCTACTGGCTCTAACAACCCCCACATATCCCTAACAGGGAAGATTGTTAGAGCCAGTAGTGCAGAATTTCCCAGTAGTGTAGAAATCGATTCTTGCTCCTGTCCTGGTTGTTAAAAATACAAGCTAATGTACCAATGATTGTGGGTACTAACGTTATAAAATTGTTTGAAAATAAAATAAATAGAAGTGGTTCTCCTGCATGGATTTTGGCAAATAATGTGTGTCACTTAACAGTTAGCGTCTAAGCTTACTGCAAGCGCTGGCACAACAATCAAACTGGCCTTACATCAAATTATGAAGTTGACTTAAGTTTGAATGATAATCTTACCAGGGAACAAGTCATTAAGGCCCATAAATTATTGTCTAATTGGTCGCATGATTTTTCCAAAGAACCTTTTGATCTAGGTCGCACTTCCACCGTCTTGCACGAAATAAAGCTGAATGATGACACGCCATTCAAGGAAGCTCACCGCAGGATTCCGCCTGCTATGCTAACTGAGGTAAGACAACATCTCCACCAAATGCTAAGTGCTGGAGTGATTAGACAGTCTAATAGCCCCTTCTCATCGAAAGTTGTACTAGTTCGAAAACCAGACAACAGCATTCGGGTTTAGATGGATTATCGGAAACTTAATTCTAAAACCCGCAGAGATCCCAAAACCTCGCATAGAGGATACCTTAGACTGTTTGGCTGGCGCACGCTGGTTTTTTTTCAAGCTAGACCTCCGCTCTGGCTACTGGCAAGTGGAAGTCAAAGAGGAAGACAAAGCCAAAACTGCTTTTTCCGTAGGGCCTCTGGGTTTTTACAAGTGCAATCGGCTTTACTTTGGCTTAACTAATGTCCCAGCAACATTCCAACGGCTGATGGAAAAACGTCTCAGAGATATCAATTTACAGGAATGCTTAGTTTATATCGATGATATCATCGTTTTCTCCAAAACATTTGAAGAACATCTCATTAGTTTACAAAATGTTTTCACGCGTCGACAACAAGGACTTGAACTCAAAGCTTCTAAATGTGATTTCTTTTGCAAAAAGGGGAAGTATTTAGGTCATGTAGTGCCCGAAACGGCACTGCAACTGAGCCTGAAAAAATTGATGCCTGAGACATTGGCCAACAACACGTAATATCAAAGAGTTACGTAAATTTCTGGGGTTTGCCGGATATTATCCGCGCTTTGTTATTAATTATGCCAAAATTGTTAAACCACTCAATGATTTGCTTCCAGGTCCTTCTAAGAAGCGTGACCACTCAAAATGGCGATGGGAGACCTAGCTGTCACCAAGAAACCTTTGACAGAACAATCGTCCTCTTGACCCCCCCCACCCCACCATGGCATACGCAGATTACCAACAACCTTTCCTTCTTCACGTCGACGCCAGTGCGGATGGATTGGGCGCTGTCTTGTACCAGAAACAAGATGGAATGGACAGAGTATTTGCTTGCGCCAGTCGAGGGTTGAAGAACGCTGAAAGGAACTATCCAGCTGACAAACGTGAATTCCTGGCTTTGAAGTGGGCCGCCACGGAAAAGTCCAGGGAAAACCTTTACGGACACCAGTTTTCTGTTAAAACCGACAACAATCCGTTGACGTACGTTTCAACATCTGTCAAGTTAGACGCCACTGGTCATCGCTGGTTGGCAGAGTTATCTACCTTCCACTTCGATACGGGAAGAGCACGAAGTAAATATCGGTCACTGTACGATAGCTGCCCGGATCTGTTTGACTCTGTTGTCTCACATTTTCCAATGGCGTAAACTGCAACTGTCTGATAAATCTATTAGCGGTGTGATTGATTTCACTGAACTCGGTTAGCGAGCGTCTCGGGATCTACTCCAATTGGAGGACCAAGATGTTCGCTTATTGCTTAGAGAATGGGATCGACTATTAATTCAAGATGGTGTCCTTTTCAAAGCTCTTCCTTGTACCAATGATAACCCGTCTAAACAGGTTTTGGTTTTGCCATCTAATTATCGCAAGGGGTTGCATGAAGATGTTGGATACCAGGGGATTTCCCGTACGCTTGACCTGGTCCGCACAAGGTTCTTTTGGCCAGGCATGGTGCAAGACGTCTCCCGTCACATTAAGTTTTCCATCGCTGTATCCGGCGGAAATCTCCAACCTCCGATAAAACCGCCCATTTGGTAAGCACTCAGACACACCAGCCTATGGAACTTATCCTTGGAAACTTCCAAGGGAGGGTTTGCTAGCATCCTTGTAGTGACAGTTCGTTTTACCAGATACGCACAAGCTTTCTCCACTAAGAATCAAACGGCTCGTGTTACAGCCAAAACCCTATAAAATAATTTATTTGTCCACTACGGATTTTCTGGTCGGCTCCATAGTGACCAAGGCCGAAATTTTGAATCTAAGGTAATCCAAGAGTTAAAAGAAAAAGAAAAAAGAAAACACGAACCACTCCATATCATCCTGAAGGTAACGGGATGTGCCAGAGGTTCAGTCAAACTCCCCTTAACATGCTTGGTACTTTGACCGAAGACCAACAACAAGATGGGAAAATCTTCGCCCCGGCTATGACTCAAGCTTACAATGCTACTAAACATGATACGACCGCATACTCTCCATTCGTTTTGATGTTTGGCAGGTACCCTCGTCTTGCTATCGACAGTTATCTAGGTATCGATCCCAATGATACCAAGAAAGGTCCCAAAACTGAAATTAAATTAAAAGCGGTTGGATTCTGCTAACCGGATATCATCCAGAGAAGCGACAAAGATGTCTAGTAAGTATAAGCGTCGCTATGACACCAATGTCAAAGTGTCTATAATCAGTCCATGGGGTCGGGTTTTAGTTAAAAATATTAAAGGTAAACATAAACTGGCACACAGGTGGGAGCACCATCTTTACATTGTAAGTCTCAGCCAACGTTTGGCATACCTGTGCATGTGGTTAAAGGAGAAGACGGTAAGAAAACCAGGACTCTACCTCGCAATATGTTATTGCTATTCCTATCACTTCCACAATCACTATGCCCGATAGATTAACAAAACCTAAACCTCCGATAAATCACTCCTCCTCTTCGAAAAGCTATTCACATTCGGAATGTGAACAATCAATTCCTTCGGTCTTGCCTTACGTTCCCCCGCGTAGTTCGTTCTCCCGAATCCAGCATGAATCTGCCCTGTCGGTCGTCGAGGCAACGCAGACCTCCGGAATGGTCTCGTTCCGGGGATTGGGAAACGTAGCATTTTCTATCGTGGACGATACTTTCCCGGGACAAGGGAGGGTGTCACATAATGACTTTTTGGTATTTGTTGATTGTCTTTGCATTCATTCAGTCGTTGATTTCTTTCCATTCCATTCATTCATTCCCATTGATGCTTCAACCATTACTAACCACTTGGGTGTCGTACACCAAGGGTACTGTTAACGGCTACTGATGTTTTCAACTGGCTGGTTCATTTGTGTGTGCAAGAGGTGATTGGTTGCGTGTATTTAGTGTTTAACATATGAATGTAGAACTTAAGGTATATAAAGACATATCTGGATAATTTCGTGGCTGTTTAAAGTCACTACATCTGTCCTCCTGGCGGTTGTCAATTTTCTGCTGGTATGTTCTTGTAATTTTGCTATTAATAATGATGGACAAATTTCCAATTTGCCTTTTTCTCATTTTATTGTTTTGGCAATAACTTGGGCAGTTGTTTTTAAAGTCTCTTTCCTGTCCTGACAAATCTTCTAATGTTTCACTTTTGAATGTAAATAGGTTTTTCTTGGTCACTTTGGTAGTTTAAAGGTAACATTTCCTTTTCCTTTCAAGATTTGCCTTTTGCATGTAATTTGATTAGTGTATTTGGAAATTGCGGTGGCAGTTTAAAGTCATTACATATGTCCTCCTGCCCGTTGTCAATTTCTCTCTTTAGGTTGTCCATTCCTGAAGCCTCTTACCAAAATAAGCTGTCAATAAATTATCTTCATCTATACTTGTCTTCCCGGCTTATTTAATCACGAACCCACCAGGATACAATTTTATTTTAAAAGATTCAAGTCCGGGTACAATGCCGGTTCTTAACTGTCCCAGAGATCTTAAATTTTGAATGAAGACTCTACACAAGGTTTGGGCTCTACACAAGATTACTAAAACAAATCCGGTCTTCCTGTGTTATTTCAAAATTTATTTCACCATTTACAAACATGTGGCAAGGACAATACAATTTCATTTAAAAAGACCCAAGTTCCCGAATAACTCCTGTCCTAATCCTGTCCTAATCGTCACAGAGAGCTCAATTTTGCACAAAGATTCTGGTTCGTGCTCTTCAAAAGATTATCAAAACAATTCCAGTCTTGTTGCTTTATTTACACCCATGTTAAACGGCCGCAAGGACTATACAATTTCATTTAAAAAGACGCAAGGAACATTGTGCAAAGTATAAGCTTCTTCAAAGTTTTTGTTTAAGAGTTATGGGCCGACAAGATTTTTAGTATAATGGAGATGGTGACCTTGACCTTGAATCAATGACCTTGGATATAGGTCATGACACCCCCTAGCTATGTCTAACTTGTGCAAATTAGAAGCTTCTTCAAAGTCTTTGTCTAAAAGTTATGGGCCCGACAAGGTTTATAGTGTAATGGAGATGGTGACCTTGACCTTGAGTTAATGACCTTGGATATAGGTCATGACATTTCCCCTAGCTATGAGGAACATTTGTGCGAAGCATAAGCTTCTTTAAAGTTTTGTTTAAAAGTTATGGGTCTGACAAGGTTTTTAGTGTAATGGAGATGGTGAACTTGACCTTGACTCAATGACCTTGGATACAGGTCATGACACACCCCCTAGCTATGAGTAACACTTGTGAAAAATAGAAGCTTCTTCAAAGTCTTTGTTTAAAAGTTATGGGGCAGACAAGGCTTTTAATATAATGGAGATGGTGACCTTGACCTTTACTCAATGACTTTGGATATATATCATGACACACCCCTAGCTATGAGGAACATTTGTGCAAAGTATAAGCTTCTTCAAAGTTTTTGTTTAAAAGTAATGGGCAGGACAAGGTTTTTAGTAAAATGGAAATGGTGACCTTGACTCAATGACCTTGGATATACGTCATGACCCACCCCCTAGCCATAAGAAACATTTGTGCAAAGTATAAGCTTCTTCAAAGTTTTTGTTTAAAAGTTATGGGCTGGACAAAGTTTTTAGTAAAATGGAGATGGTGACCTTGACCTTGACACAATGACTTTGGATATAGGTCATGACACACCCCCTAGCTATGAAGAACATTTGTGCAAAGTATAAGCTTCTTCAGTTTTTGTTTAAAAGTTATGGCCTGGACAAGGTGGTGCGGACAGACGGACCAACAGACAGCACTATAACATAATACGTCCACTTTCTTCGAAAGCCCACGTATAAAAATGGTTCTGGTATATGACCAAGTGAGAAGTACTAAGGCACGGAGGTAGGCCGATTCCGGTTTTAAACAAATGAGTATAGGCTGTGTATTCACTTCTGTGAATATACACGTGTATAAATGCGAAATGTTTTCTCTAGTGGCAAAATAATGTTCTACCTACCCTGCGAGACTACATACGATATGACCATACATATACCAAAAGGCCTATAACACAAGGTTTGTTTGATTGGAGTTTTATGTCGTACTCATGGGTATTTCACTTACATGACGACACATTGTCCACAAAACACTCGTCCTTGCTTAAATACGGTGCAAAACAGTGCAAGCTCACTAAAACCACCTGCGAGATTGTCGCAGCCACATGAGGGCTTTGAGGACGGTTCAATCAAATGAGTCGCCATGGTTACGACATGCAAACTAAACTGTTAGCTGACATTCTGAATTAAATATTAATTCATTGCCCTTTAAACTGAAAAAAAAACCACGAGCACTATCGATTGTATGGGGTGGCAGATTTGCTTAAGCACACAAGAGTGTAAAGCAAAATGAATGGTGAATGGCGTGAACGTCGTTTGTGTGGTTCCTACTGGCTTTGTAAAGGTTTGCATTTTCACTTTGGCCCATGCGCGTGGCTCAGTGGTTAGCGAGTGTGTTAAAAATGTCCTACTCCGATGTATCGTTCACAGGATCGAGTCTGTCTGTCGAACTTTAGGTATATGAGCCACACGATCATGTCGGAACATCCTTCAACACTTTCCGTACCAGTACAGTTATCTCGGAGGTGAATGAAAGAAACAATTCTACAAGAAAACCTTTAATCTTAACCGCCGGATGTTTGTCGCTCATGCGTCGAAATCAACCAAAGTACTACATCGATTTATACCCAAAAAACACACTGAACAAGCCGGTTTCTCGAATAAAATTACATTTAAACAAAACACTGTACCTTTTTATGTATGACTTGTTGTAAATAATTCAAATTTCATCCGCTGTATAGGCTAAGTATTTTAATAATGATGTAGCTCCAATGACGTCATCATATCTACACAAGAATAGCCTTCAGAAGTAAACAAAAAACACGTGGATAACCTAAGCCTGATAAAAGTAAATTTGTTTCGTTACACGTTTGATAACTAGAAAACCGAGATAGCTAACTGACAAGTGAACTGTTAATAAACTTTGAACAAACTAGGAACCCAGGGGTATAAGGAACAGACACACTGTATTTGTAAGCCACGACGGGCATCTACATTTTACAGCGAACCAATGACCTATATATAACGTGATATATATGCCATTGCAGTGAACAGCATGGGAACATAGACAACTCAAATGTGTCTCCAAACCGTGGAGGCGGGCGGTTGGAGGGAGCTTCCTGTTGCGCTAGTGCTCTCAGAGCTAAATGGGAACAGGAAGCCGATCTGTTTGTGCTTTCTGTATTGCGTCTTGTTTTTGTCTTCCTGTATTTGTCCCGTTTTGTCTTTGTTTATTGCCAGTGGTGTCGAGGGTGGATTCCTTCATCCATTGGGCTGGCACGTCGTCATATAAGTGAAATACCCTTGAGTACGACGTTGAACCCAAATCAAACAAACACACAAACCAAACAGTGGAGAGCGGTGTAGCTGATGATTATTCAATATCGGCCGGACATTGAACTGAGCTTTGCTTCAGAGGTTATTTATGGTACGGAAATGGCGGAGGATGTTCAGACATGCCACAAGATGTGGCCCGGCAATCCAACGTTACGTCCGTACGTAGGGAGTGTCTAGTGGGCAATCCGACGTCATATTAGTGAAAAATCCTTCAGTACGACGCTGGTAAAACGTCAATTAAAGTGATATGCTTAGGGTTATTGTTAGGGTTAGGTTTACGGTAGCTTTAAATGACGTCATACCTTCCCCATTTTCTTGTTGCCATGTTATATGTCCGGTATCAATCAATACCTGACATATAACTTAGCCACAAGAAAAAGGAGAGGCGAGACACCAATTGAGGCTGGGTTTACGGTTAGAACTAAGAATTTACGTGTTGTTTGTTATGCATGACTGATATGCCACCAGTTAGAGGCGACAAAGTACGACAGGTATAACACCAGAGCCTTTATTAGGCTTCGGATTTCGTGAGCTACACAATGAAGTACTCACCTTAAACTAATAGTATGAAGACCAGGCCGTTTACATCATTCCAAATCCAAGTATTATATATTGCATATTCGTCATGTTGGAAATAACTGGATATTGTATTGCCAAACTGATACTAGTACCTCTAGTCAGTCTAGACAACCCTGTTTCTATGTTGTTTAGTCACATAATATTTCGTGTGCTATGCTCGAATCTGCAGTCAATACGCTAAATATAGCCTGTAAATACATTGACCTTTGTAACTTTCTATTCAACGTATTTCCCATAAATGGGGAAAATGAAAGTAAACTACATGAGAAAATCTTCACAGCGTTTGATTTGTTTGTTTGTTTGATTGGTGTTTAACGTCCTGCTCAAGGGTATTTCACTTATTTGACGACGGACACAAATACAGTACATCACAAATAGAGGAATCCGAGCGAGTATTCTGCAGGGCCATGGCCCACCCGCTCCTTCACGGGGCTCACAGCGGGGTGTTTATAAAGCGAATACCGAAAACAGTCTACAGAAAGGGAAAACGGATATCAGTCCCCTAACGAGCCCGCAAATGGGCGTGGTCGTCAATATAACACTGCAATTGACCTCATGTGAGCGGGTACTGTCTAGACAACAGCTGTTGCAACGAAAATAATGTATAGCTATCCCTATGCCTTTAACATTGCAGTGCTACTGAAAACTAAGAACTCGGTTCCAAGTCCGCTTTTCATTGAACTTTCACAATATGATAGAAAACAATACCTCTTTGTATAATCATGTTCCAAACTACCCATTAACGTACTGTATGGGAATGAAATATGAGTCACGCATCAGTGAACACAAATAGACGCATTAAACCCCAATCGCCGCCTGCATCGTCGTTTACAAAATAAAAACGACCGATAAAAAACGATAATTGGATACAGTCACTTACCTATCCTTTGTATTCACAAATGCAAATTGGTATGCTACTGTTTTAAACTAAACTATAGGCTTAAACAAACTTCTGATAATATGAAAACAAAAGGACAACAGGCAAATACATTATTAATTTTTTATTTACAACAATATCTAGCATGTGACAAACAAAGCTTGTTTGTATAACAAAAAAATATTGTTTCCTAATTGAACCCGTAACATTGGTTCTCAGTCAATTAAAAACATATATAAAATTGTCCAAATACATGTAATTGGCCAAGATAATGAATATACGTCGTGTAACAAAGGTGCTGAACATGTATCGTTCTTCCACGTGACTGATGTGACTGAGATAGGTTGTCACGGGAACCTGGTGTTGATCTCCTGCCACATACCCAATCAATCAAACCTTCCGCGATTAAAGTGACTATGGTATCATCACAACACTATCAAATCGTATTTTCTCGAGTGTCTGTATTGGACGCGACTGAAACAACTCTCGTACGCCATGACGGGCAATCGCGCAATAATTTCCGCCAATATTTAAGGCAAAGTTTGCCACCGATCAGCAAATTAAAAAAATAGACAACAAAAAAACAAATATGGCCGAGTTGTGTCTTAGACCCAATGTCTCGACGTATGAAGTAGAATCGGTTATATTTGATATTTAAGAATGCACTCTGCCGTGATATAGATGTATACCAGATCATGCATTTCGGTCGCCAGAAGCCTATATTTACCAACGTATGCACGATAGCCACACACTGAAATAAACCTTACAATTTCATATAACTGTATTATCTACTTGCATTAAGTTTATTTTGTTCTGAAAACAAAATAGATCAAAATTGTTCATTCTCAACATAACGCGGATTATGTATATCAGCTGACATGGTACAGTGTATAAAGGCGACGACCGTTGTATAAAGACGACGACCATTTAACGTCTGATGTGATGTGCAAGGATTCCTAGGTGGTTATTTAGTTATAATGGCTTTCTACATTTTTTTGGCAGATTCTCACAAATATCGGTACACGATATACATTCCGAAAAAACAAAGTGCCATTTTAGGTTAGATGAAAAGATCCATTGCCAATGACGTAAAATCTCTCGCGCGACCAATCTAGATATGTTATGCGGACTGTATGCTTTTATAACCAATGCTTTGTATGCCTATTTTGGTATAAGTTTGTTGTTTGCAATTTTATGACTAATATGAACACGAAAGTTTCGCAACAATTCATAATAATTTCGTGCCCAGAGCGACTTGATTCTTTGACCTTCTGCTGATTGTATCATACATGAGGATAGGTCATTGGGTGGACTGTTCGTATAATATGCAAATTTGGTGTATTATACACTATCCAAACGTTTATAAATAACCTCTTTCCAATTATCCACTTTGTATTGGAGAGTTCAGACATTTATATCCTGTTTATCACACCACTTTACTACTCTTTATGGCATAGCAAATGGTTGCTAAACAGTGTATATAGGCCAGTACTGGTATGCAACTTACTGTGACATAGGCCTACTACACCAGCGTTACATTCAACATAATATTTCTTTACAATTAAAACGTCAGGATTAAGGATTGTTTGTTTGATTGGGGTTTAATGTCGTACTTAAGGGTATTTCACTTATATGGCGACGTGCCAGCCAAATGGATGAAGGAAACCACCTTCGACACCACTGGCAACAAACAAAGACAGGGTGGGACAAATACAGGACATCAACAGGACGCAATACAGACACCACAAACAGATCGGTTGCCTGTTCCCCTTTAGCTCTGAGAGCAGCAGGTCAACCATGAAGCTCCCTCCAACTCAGAATTAAGGAAGATTCAACTGACAAGCTTACCGACCTATTTTTTTTTAATTTTTTTTATTGAAGTAGCTAAATTTTAAAACCACATCCAACCTTTTTATTGAAGGTAAACTTGAAGAAATTGTCCGACAAATTTCCTTACATTTTAAGTTACATTACACTGGATTATGGCTCAAAAGAATTTGATTGTACCAAAAAGTTTACCTGAACGGGCAAGTTTGAACGTAAACATGAATATCTTTGTGGAGACAAATAACGGGAATTTGCCCGAAGAGTTCTTACAGCTCTCATTCCATGTATGACTTTGTATGGCACGCCCACAGGAACGTGGATAGACAATTACGATATGAGTAAATACTTTGTAGTTCCTAAGATTTATGTATTTTTAAAGATGTTTTAAAAAGACATGTCATTGGAACCACTGCTGTTTAAACAAACATAACCCATGCTGGTATGATTGTGGGTGTCAAATAGCAGACTGGTGACAAAAAAGCAGTTCGATTCAGTGATCACGTAGATTTTGGACCGAAAACAATTTTTTCTTTGCGCCGTTTAAAAACCTTGGACCGTATAGAAAATTCTTGGGAGCTTAAATTGTTTTTTAAAATTTATAAAAATCGTTTTCTTAAACACATTTAAAAGTCTTTTACTCCGCTTTAGCCGCCTAAGCTAAACTAGAAGATGACTTGGGGCCGGATTCTAGCTCGAAGCTCTATTTAATTTAATCAACTATTAGATGACGTCATGCCGTGTTGAAGCTCTATCTCTAAACCTATATTAACGATTTATTTGGTGTTGTTGGATAATCGTCTTTCGAGAAACAAACACCAGCGAATTTCAGCCAGGTTCAAGGATTATCTAATTTATTTTCAGACAAATAGTTAACCTAGTCGCTATGGGCTGCTGATCAGGCCGTACAGTGTTGTCATTGACATTCAAATTCCCTGGACAGATTCGTCTGGTGTTAGCGGTATTTCGAGCAACTGTCTCCTGAGCACGAATAAATTCGGTTATCGTTTGTCCTTGCACAGACAAGAAGCATGCCTTGCCAGTAGAAGTTAGTGTCTATGATAACCGTTTTAAACAGCTTTGTAGTAAAGGTATATGTATAAATAAAATCGTTGGAATGTATTGTTATGTACCACTCTTATCTTGATGGAGTTAGTATATTGCGACGTAAAATTTTAATAAAAAATAAATATCCCCACCAAAATCGTGTTTTTGTTCAGGGTTCTATTTACCATAATATTCAAGATGCTATGTATGTGGACAGCTGGTAAGATTACTGAGTTTTAGGGCCTACTAACATATATTAGGCGTCATTAGCACAATGAGTAGGGCTTATTTATCCATCTTAGCGGCCCTACTCAACTCATGGTGTAGGTTGGAAATGGATCCGCCGCTATCGCCGGTCTCTCAAAACATATATCTGATTTTTCTATGATTTATTCATTTTTTTTAATACTAAAGTCACAATAATCGATGGTTCTTATTTCTTTCTTGACGTTTGAGTAAAGCTTTATTTCAGTTTCTCGCCCGAGTTGACGCGTTTAAGATCCCTTTGAAATAATCAGATTGACACCCGTCAGACTAAAAATATTGTAGGTAGGTCAAATACTAGTCATTGTTTTCAATGTATCTAAACAAAATCAGAGAAAAAACAAATATACCCTTTCAGAGGCCAGCGATAGCAGCGGATCAATTTCCAATTTTCAGGTTCAGATAGACTAAAACGGCAGAATTAGCCCTATACATTGTACTAAGGCATCGTAAGTATTTATAGATCAGTCAGTTGTACCGGTATATAGTTTCTGAGTTTAAAGGCTCCAATTCGTGTATCGAGATTTGAAGAAGGGCTCCAATACCGGTAGCTAAGCCGTAGTTTAAGCAAGGCTTATGGGCGATTTCAAATCACTTTGAGTATATAAAATATTATTAGACAGTGCCAATTGAACCCATGGTAGACGATAAGTGAAAAAACAGTTATCTACACTCTAACTCTGTGTCTCTAGATAAGGAAACATTGTCATCTCTGAACATCCTGGGCCATTTCCACACCGTAAATAATCCCTACAGTAAAGCGGTTCATTTCACAGAGTTAAATCCCAAATATAGTACACAGCTTTTTTACACTGGGTTGGTTGTTTTGGTGATATTGGTTTGATTGGTTGTTTGATTGGTGTTTAACGTCGTACTCAAGGGTATTTCACTTATATGACGACGGACGCAAATACAGAACATCACA
>JAVFBW010137536.1:0-13203 GCA_034783835.1 Mopalia ciliata
TCCACAAAACAACAATTCCCAGGGCCAGAATAAATAAAACAAGACTACACACCATTTTTACTAAGAACTATATTCGAAGGTGACAAAACGGAAGTAAATAATAGCGGTCTTAGGCCATCTCCCGCCTCGCTCCACACAATTTCATCAAGAACCCCCTAGTATGTATAGTTGTGGCGCTCCCCGATTACTGAAGTCCAACATTCACATATTATCAGAAGTCTATTAACTAGAAGAATGCAACAGCCATAAAGATAAGCTAACCGAGCCCCCTATTGTACGGTATCATGTCACGTAGCACACTGGGAAATTCCGTAGAACGCAACTTTAAAAGTGATGCATTATGGGAAACTTCTAGCATTCCTCGATCATAATGTTTCTTACTAAACGAAACGCATTAAACCTAGAGCAATATGTGCCTATTAAACGGACCATAAATCGCAACTATTAAGCCAGTTGTCCAAACGAAAAGAATTGCTATACGCAGTGGCTGACCAGGGATGAAATTACCCAGTTCCTCACAAATAAAGACACATGTCTGAAATGTGACGTCATCGTTGCTTGTTGGTCTACGTACTATACGGCAGTTACATACCCTAGTTAATAGACTTGTAATGTAAGTCTATTGTATGTAATGGGGAGCGGACCACCAGCTTCACAGTACATTAATAGTAGTACGCGATCCTCCACACGACATGACAAAGAACAACCCAGCCGTATTATGTATTAGCAAATCATATCTACTGACTCTATAGTACTGAGGCTCTTATATTAGTTATTTAGACTAAAATAATGGCCTTATAAATTTGACACACTTCCTAAGAGGCTTCGATCTCGTTTGAACGACATTGGTTATAAGACTGATAACATATTTTAATCGAAATTTATGATTAAATGAGATAATGAAAGAGTTGTGGACTTAACAAAACCAATGATATAAAGCAGAAAATACGTCATTTACATTTTCTGGTTTACCTAAGTTCTTGATACCAAAAAGCAGGAGCTATTTATGGAGAGAGGGTGTTCAAAGTATAGCCATTTAGACATTTTAAATCTTACTTGAAAAATTTTGTCTAAATTTAAAAACAAAAGCACACTCACGCCAACTTAGGTGAGTATATAAACAATTTAATGCCAAAAGCTGCATTTACATGATAAACTGGCACTTAGTACATTAAATAATCCACATAGAGGATACAACCGTGAACTGTAAAACATATATCAATATATAAGGGAGTTACAGATAATATAGAAAGAACTAATTTGAAATTGATTCACTCAATTTTGTATCCAGAAAAACAGCTTCCTCTTGAGTCGGTCGCATGTTTTTACGCAATAGAGTTGAAGTGACTCGATAGAGAGCACTGTATGCTATCAGACAGGTTGATGCGCTGGCAATTGATAAATACAAATACCATAGAGGAGTTTGTTTCTTAAAAAGATAACCTATCAGAGGTGTAGACGCAATAGCTCCAAGGGCTAACATTACTTGCATAGCACTGGCCATTTTCCCAGAAACTGACGTCACATTCACGTCAACCCACGCGTACATTGACGCATATATGGTTGACATGGCGACGCCGGTCAGTACGATACAGATCCAAACAAAAATGGCGGATTGTTGTACAGCTATAATAAACAGACCTAAACATCCAACCAATGAAATCATAAACAGGAACAGCATAGCTGTGGTGGGAACCAAAAGAGCCAGGGCAATTCCTATAAATCTACCGGCAGCGAAACCAGAATAAAACGCAGAGCTACCCTGTGAAGCGCTGACTTTACTCCAGTTGAGATGCTTCACTAAAAAAGCCATGAGAAAGTTAGCACTAGTTTTCTCCACGGGCCCGTATACAAAAAAGAAAACAGCCACTAATACAATAGCTAAAGGTAAAAAACGAGTCGGTTTCTTTTGTAACTCTGGGTCTAACTGTTCTCGCTGGGCAACCAACATATTCTGATTTCGTATAAGTTTTTCTCCAGCATTTGTCATCCAAAGAATAGAAATAGGAACAGCTGATACGAGCATGGCGCCTCCAATGATAGAATATGCTATGTACACGTTAGTTTCGGTTGACAATTCAAACGTTCTGTTTCTATAATGCATGGGCGATTCATTGCTTTGTAAGGAAGCATGGCTGAGCATTAAAGATGATTCCATATGGAGGTAACTGTCATTATTAACAACACTGCTGTCGTCGTTAATATCTACACCACTCGATGGCGCCTGTGAGAGGAACGGCGCTGTGATAAGCGGAGATACAATTCCCCCCAGAGCAAACATTGCCTGGATTGCTTGCATGTACGGATTTACTTCATCTTTCCAGAGCTTCACTGTTATCACGAGCACCCCTGGTGAGAAAACACAGAGATTGAAATCATCATTATTATAATTCGTCACACATTGAGCTCACTGTTAGAATGTGCAATAAAGTATAAGTATGTAGCCTATGCTACATAATTAACAACAGGTTATATTCTCCTATTAATATTAATTGTCAAAAGTGTTGTTTTATTTATCAGTGTCAGCGACTCATAGACCATGTGGTTAAGCCG
This sequence comes from Mopalia ciliata, assembly GCA_034783835.1. Lineage (NCBI taxonomy): Eukaryota > Metazoa > Mollusca > Polyplacophora > Chitonida > Mopaliidae > Mopalia > Mopalia ciliata. The sequence goes on from JAVFBW010137536.1 coordinate 2,554, forward strand.
AAGGATCTAGACCTAACAGACATGCACCCATCATCACTTATACAAGGTATTTTGGGCCTACTTTCCTGTTTCCCTTTTGTAGCTGCATTTAGCTATGACCTTGAATGTCCCAAGGGTATTCAGGAACAGAAATGACATGTGTCGTGGTCACTTTGAGAGCTAGATCAGCGAATCAAACATTTAATGTTTCCAATCTTAAACAGCCCATATCGTTGAAATATGCACAGGCCTCTTTCGGCCAAAGGAAAATCTTAATGGTATTTAAGAGATAACAAACTATATTCTATTACAGACTGACGTAAACCATAATCTTCTTATAAAAAACAGTACAATTAATAATAAAATTTTAAAAAATGATGTCAAAATGATATCTTATTGTCAACAACAACTTCTTACCTATATCGACTGCGCTCGTCAGGAAATTTCGAAAGATAAACGCTGCACACATGGCAACAAGATGGCTGCACCAAGGAATAACAAAGGTCATGACACCTGTACTCACGATGAACATACACAAAAGACCTGTGTTGTTGTAACGGTCGTAAAGAAACCCAAGTAGTGGAGGCCCTATCATGAGACCAAGGGCGCTGCACGTCAACAGCAGGGAACCCGTTTCTATGTCACTACGGGTAATGATCAACAGATCAAGGAAAGATATACCCTCTTGACCTTTCAAAGCACCCTGAAAAAAATAAAATAAAATAAAATAAAATAAAATAACCTTTTTAACAAAATTGTAAAGGTTTTACGACAGATTTAATTAGGCGTATTGTACAATACAGGCATCAATTCATTTGCTTAAAATTACAATAAGGCAATACATCTATTGTATTTTATGGACATTCCTTTCAGAAGTCACCAGTTAGTAGAACTCCTAAAATGCTGATTAATTCTAGGTGTCTGTCAAATTTAAATACATTGTGCTTATTCATTATTCACTTAGACATTGTCAAGCACCTGTATTGGAAACATTACACAAGACCAATCCACTTGATTCAACAAACAACCACTCTCTGAAAGCCTGTAGCATTCAATGTAGGACAAGGTCATTTGATCAACGTAAGTCAAGACCATTCGATGTAAAGCCGCACCATTCGTTGTAATGCCAGACCATTTAACGTGAGGCCGGATCATTCGTTGTAAGGCCAGACCAGTCACCAGAATGCCAGTACAAGGCCGGTCATTCAATGTAAGACCGGGTCATTCGGTGTAAAGCCACATCAGTCGGCAGAAGGCCGGCCGGTCCAGTCGACAGAAGGCCGGCCGGTCCAGTCGACAGAAGCCGGATTTTTGAAAGTCAGTGTAAAAATTTATTATTTGGAATAAGGAGTTAAATAGTGATTAAAATATGGAATCACAAAATGGATATCATTTGAAGCTGGGTATAGGTTAGAGCCTTTGAGGTTAGGATAGATCTTTTTAGATTAGGCTGGACCATCTGAAGTTAAGCTGGATGATTCCTATCTAACCTGGACCATTCGATGTTTGGCTGGGTCAGTCTACTTTAGGCTGATCATTTGAAAGTAACCTGGAACATTCGATGTTTGGCTGGGTCAGTCTACTTTAGGCTGATCATTTGAAAGTAACCTGGACCATTCGATGTTTGGCTGGGTCAGTCTACTTTAGGCGGATCATTTGAAAGTAACCTGGACCATTCGATGTTTGGCTGGGTCAGTCTACTTTAGGCTGATCATTTGAAAGTAACCTGGATCATTCGAAATTCAGCTACAACTGGTAACGTTAGGTCGGGTTCATTCCAAGTCAGGCTTTATCTTTCGAAGGTTGGCTTCAATATTATTTGTCTACTGAACTATTAGCCTTTATTTAAAAAACTCCATAATATATTGTCTCACTATAAATGAAACACACACACTAAAGTTTAAAGGAGGTTCCCTCGTACATAATATAATAGATATCAGAAATTACAAACGAGGTTAAATTAGATAACATAAGGTTAGTTTTTGACTTACGTGATTCTACTGTTGTACAGTAGTACAATGTAGAGCACTAGAGTGTAGTGCTTGCATTGGCGCATTTACATAACAGAGAAAAAATTTATCTCTTAATTTCGGCAAAAAAAGTGTGGTATTGCATACAACCAGAAGACAATTGACTAGAAATAAGCAACTGACGTATAGTAATGTTCACGGCCTTGTGGACCCGCAAGAAACAGTGACGTCACATTTCAGACACGTGTCTTTTTATTTGTGAGGAACTCTGGGTAATTTCGTCCCTGATCAGCCACTGCGTATAGATTGTTTTCGTATGTACGACTGGCTTAATATTTGACGAATTAGTTGACGTTAAGTGTGTAATTAACAGGCACCAATGCAGTGGATAACTAAGTTTCGTTTGGTTTCAGCAGTATTATGATCGACGAACGCCAGAATTTCCCATTATGGATAATTTTAAAGTCGCCTTCTTCTGAATTTTTATTGTGTGCTACGTCACATGATACGTCGAAACAGGGGGCTCAGTCCCCAATGCCGGTTAGCTTATCTATAAAGCAGTTGCATACTTTTAGTTAATACACTTCTAATACTACCCAAACCTATCCCGTAATATTGTCAACTGTTCATTAAAAAGGTAAACCGAGAATTAAACCAGTCCGGTACATCGTTGCAAATTTGTGCTGGTGCATTGTCATAAACTGATTCACCCAAAGACACAAGACTTGATGTCACAAGACCCCAAACTAAAATTAAGATCCAAAGACCCAAGGACACAAGAGCCGAGGTCAAAGGCACAACTTCATAAGAACCAATGACATAAGACACAGGATCACAAGACACAAGGTACAAAGATCCAAAACCCAAGGACATCAGCTTCAAGAACATTAGACCCAAGCAAGGTCATATGGGACAAGGACATGTCTAAAGGACAACAGACCAAATGACATCAGACCAAAGGATTTAAGACCCAAGGACATCAGATAAAAGGACATCAGTTTGAAGTATACAAGACCAAATTTCACAAGAAACAAGGACACTACCCAAGGACTTCAAACCAAATGATATACCATCCAATGACATCAACTTGGAGAACAAAAGGCACAAGGTCACAAAAACCAAAGAAACAATACTCAAGACCGAATTGATTCCAAGACCCATTAATGTCACGAGACCAGAGAACACTATAAACATCCAAAGACCTAAGTACACAAGACCCAAGGCCATCAGAGCGAAGGATATCAGACAGAAGAGCACACTACCCAAATGTCAAAGGTTGTCACTACAATATGACAACACTGGGATTAAGGTGTGTGTCTAAGGTTATCACTCTACAATATGACAACACCCAGAAATTGGTGTCTGTCTCGGGTAATCAGTCTACAATATGCCTACATTTGCATGGTGGTGTGTGTCTAAGGTTATCACTCTACAACATGACCCAACTCGGATGGTGGTGCGTGTCTTATGTCGTCATTTAACAATAAGACAACACTCAGATGGTGGTAAACTTCGGGTGGCGGTGTGCGTCTGAGGTATTGCTCTATAACACGAAACACTCGTATGGGGGTGCGTGCTCGATGTCCTCATTCAACAGTAAAACAACACTCAGATTGTGGTGTAATTCTGAGTTACTCAGTTTATATTATGATAACACTAGCACGATCGTGTGTGTCCGAGGTCCTCACTCTACAACATGACAACACTCGTATAATGGTGTGTGTCTGAGGTCCTCACTATCGAATAATACAATACTCAGATGGTAGTGTATTTCTGAGTTCCTGAGTTTATAATATGATAACACTCGGATGGCGGTGTGCGTCTGAGGTCCTCACGCTCGTATAGTGGCGCGTGTCTGATGTCCTTATTTAACAATAAGGCAACACTCAGATGGTGGTATATTTCTGACTTCCTCAGTTTATAATATGACGACACAAGCAAGGTCGTGTGTGTTTGAGGTCGTCAGTTTATAATAAGAAAACCTTCGGAAGGTGGTGTGCGTCTAAGGTCCTCGCTTTACAACATGACACCATTCGTATGGTGGTGCGTGTCTGATGTCCTCATTCAACAACAAGACAACATTCAGATGGTGGCGTATTTCTGAGTTCCTCAGTTTATAATATGATAACACTGGCACCGTTGTGGGTGTCTGAGGTCCTCACTATACAATAAGACAACACTAAGATGGTGTACTTCTGACTCCCTCGGTTTATAATATGATAACACTCGGATGGCGGTGTGCGTCCGAGGTCATCACTCTACAATATGACAACACTCGTATGTTGGAGCGTGTCTGAGGTCCTGACTCTACAAAATGACAACCCTCGGAAGGTGGTGTGGGTCTGAAGTTTCAGTCTACAACATGACAACCCTCGTATGTTGGAGCGTGTCTGAGGTCCTCACTCTACAACATGACAACCCTCGGAAGGTGGTGTGTGTCTGAGGTTTCAGCCTACAACATGACAACCCTCGGAAGGTGGTGTGTGTCTAGGGACATCGTTATACAAAATGACAGCCATTTGATGGTGGTGTACGTTAAAACATGGTTCACGCTCAAGATCTGTTATTAGCTATTAGTTTGTCTGGACGATTGTTTCCATGATCTTAGGTCACGTAATCTCGCGAGTGTGTCTATAGTGGAGTAGACAAGGACAACTCTCGTACACCATGCCAGGACCTAGCGAAATAATTGCCTCCAATTGGTGTATGAGTTGGTGTATGTTGGTGTTGATTGGTGTATGTGTGGCTGGTCGATGATTGGTGTCTGAGATACTTATCTAAGATTGATGTATGAGTGGATGATAGGTGATTGATGTATGAGTGGATGATAGATGATTGATGTATGAGTGGTTTATAGATGATTGCCGTATGAGTGGAGGATAGATGAGTGGTAGATCGATGATTGATGTATGAGTAGCTCATCGATGATTGATGTATGAGTGGTGGATCGATGCTTGATGTATGAGTAGCTCATCGATGATTGATGTATGAGTGGATGATTGATGATTGATGTATGAGTGGTTGATCGATGATTGGTGTATGAGTGGATGCTAGATGATTGATGAATGGCCTTGCTTCCTTGAGCAACTAGATGTTTACGTGCATCTAGAAATTTTCCATTTCTCTTAAACTTAATGCCAAGATAACGATAATGATCTACTATCTCAATCTCAGATCGACGTATATATAACATTTTGTTTTTGGTTTTCTCCCTGTACCGAAAATTAGAAATTTTGTTTACGTAGTATTTATGTTTAGTCTCCATTTCTCATTCAGCATGGTTTTCATATCCTTGGAAGACTTAGCCAGCAGTAGCATAATATCAATTGAATACTTTATGTGTTCATTTAAAACATTATCTGGTCCGGCTGCCTTTCCGTTATTGATGTTTTTTTTACAGCTTATAAAATTTCATCTGGTGTGATTGGAGGGGGGGGTGTCTAACTCATCATTATGCATAATATCCTGAGTATCGTCATCTTCGTTTAACCCTTGGGTCAATTCCTCTTTTATTTTTATATACAAAATGTTTGAACTTTTCGTGTGATACCCGACACTTTTCTGATTGGTCAATAGATCCGAATATTTTCCAATAATGTCTCGGTTTGGCTTTTTAAAGGTTACGAATCTCTACACAACGTTTTAACTTATATTTTATTTTTTCCTGTCGTAACATATTTTTATATTCTATACTTTTCGACTTCAGTAAGAATTGACTACGTACAGAAGCACTATTTTTGTGATGTAATCTGGCAATGTGGTATTCTCTTCTTTTACGGTGACATTTTTCCCAAACCACGATCTCTTGATCTTATCCACAATAACTCGTTAAGCTTACGTTCCTTAAAGCACTTGACCGCAGCCATTCTAAAAACCTCCCTGACTTTAGCTGATATAGAATTGACATCAGTTTGTTAAATTGTGTCCTTATTACGAAAGGCATATATCTCTGCCGAAATTTCAGCGACTAGTTCCTGGTTAATGGATTTTGGAAATAGTGCTTCGCCCCCTGAGTCCCAGTATTTTAGCTCGCAATTGTTCCTAATTGGATGAAAGTGTTGTTTTTCACCACTTCCTAGTTTCTTAATAAATAATATAATTGACTTGTGTATGTCAGAAAATAAAGGGTTAAAATCTAAGATTTCAAAGTCGCCAACACAGCTAAATAACCCCGGGGATGTTATCCCATAATTAATTACACTTGATAGTGTGGTAGTGATTTAACCTATGTCCCTTTGTCTTTAAAAAGTCTACCGTTAGCAATAAATAACTCACAATCTTTGCATAAATTTATTAACTTTTTACCGTAATTGTTTACCCGACCCTCATCTTAACTGATGCGTACACTAGGGTCAAATCCCCTGTATGTACGCTTTGGGAAGCTTAATCTTCCCTGCTAATCTTTTTTCTGCTTATTAACATTCCGACAGTCAAATAATTTATTATTTGTTTTTAAGTCAAATATCATACAGCACTAATATTATTTTTCTTCTATTTTTTACCATTAAAACGTAATTTAAATTAATTAAATAGCTCTACAAGTTTTCATCTCACACCTGGCCGATCAGGTATGTCGACCGGCTGACCACTGAGGTGAGTTGAGGCACACCTATGTGGAGTGCAAAACTCTCGACGTTAGTTCTAGAATCGATACTATTTTAGAATGGATCTCAAGTAGAATGTGGTCAAAACAAAATCCAAAAATAATTACACAGGTTGCATGTATTGACAAACGCTAACATCAAAGTATCAGCAAATAAACCGTTCATACTTGTATACAAAAAAGTCTTTGTTTAAATATCTGTGTTCGTTATAATTATGTACATGTGTCTGTGACTTCACTTCATGTTATGTCTATTTTTAGATTACTGTATTGCTTATTTATGGGATAATAAAAGTAAATGTCTATTGTAATGATAATCTATTTTCTTTAAAATTAAGGTCAATTAAACGATTTGTTGGACCAAACGCTCCGTTAATGTAAACTTGGTGGAGGTAATTTTGGCAATTAGGCTTGTGACTTTTAATCTACATATGTTCATTTATTTTAACATATGTTAATTTTTTTTTCTCACATATGTAAAATAAATTATTTCATTTCATGTATGTGGAAATAAGTTTTACTTTTCAATATCCTTTTCAATATATGTAAAAATATATTTCACGTGAGTAAAACGACTTTTCTCTCTCAACCTTACCTACATTGACTCAAAAACTTAAGTAATTTAAAGATTTATTCTAAACTTGTAAAATAAACTTTTATTTTAAATATTTAAACATCGTTATTACACAAGTGAAAATGTATCAAACATACGTAGAAAATAATTTGACATATATGTAAAAAAAAAATAATACATAGTGAAATAAAAGCAAAATGAAATCAATATAAATTATATTCAAGGTAAAAGTGATAAAGCGACTTGCCATGGGCAGTAGGCATGTTTTTTTGTCTAACTCTTCTTTTGTAAAAAAAAAATATAAACAAAAAAATAATATACTGTTAGCGACTGATCGAATGGATTGGATATGCAATTATCTGAACTACATGGTTCTTTGATAGACCAATATTAAGGAAAATTTTTGTTATATGCATAGCATATATCACCATGAGAAGGTTCACATGTAAATACTGAAATGTCGATAGTGAACGTACGCCGTTAAATAAGCTACCGGTAGTTTTGGTATATATTCAAGAGATAACATCAAGGCCACAACTCTATAAGGTTTGTTCCACAGCCGTTTCTAAAAACTTCGCACCCCTTGTGGTAGCTATAAAGCCACGAGCCATAAGGCTACATGTGTGTCTGTGTTTACTTTAATACCTTAGAATATAATGTTTAATCAGCCAATATCTGTTGAAAGATGTTCCACATGGGCTGGTTTAGCCTTGACATACGTCAGGGAGGACAGAGCCTTTGTAGCGTGAAATTGCTTTATTTATTTACAAATGAAGGATGGGTTTGTGGTGTAGAAATGTTGTCTTTTGTTATGAAGGAAACAAGATTATCTTTTCAACTTATCAAAACATGTTATCCAAAAACATGTTGATCCACTGATAAGTGTATTATAATACCTACGTTTGTTTGTTTGTGGTGTGTTTGTTTGTTTGTAGCGTGTCTGTTTGTTTGTGGCGTGACAGTGCTGTATTTATATAGCAACGAAGGAATAGTTTGGGGTGTAACAATGTTGTCTTTTCTTATGAAAGGAAAGAGATTATCTTTTCAACTAATCAAACCATGTTACTAGTATCCACAACCCTGCTATTCCACAAGTAGTATAAACTAATACACAAGTAGTATATTTCCGAGCACAGAGAAAGGAACTAAACTTCATGTCCATTTAGGAGACCTTCGTGATATACATGTACTTGTGTTTGTATCGGTTAATGTTGTTTTACATTGCCGTTATATAAGTAAAATATGACTGAGTTAATACATCCCAAATAACTAACGTAACGCGTGATAGAATACATTGCAAGTATTACCATTCTAAACAAACCAGCGAGATGGAATAACAGGTAGGGCACAACAAGAAAATAAAAACAAACAACCTTTGCCCATTACAGTAAATTGACAAACAAAACACACTTCTAAAAATAATCCAACTCGTATAGGAATGTAGATTTATAAAACCCGGGTATAGCATCAGCTCACAATCTCAAAACATCCAAGAGCGAAGTTTCTAAATATAATTTAGAAAACGCGAGAGAAGAGAATGGCAGTATACACAATATAGAACTGGAAAGATGTAGCAAATAAGTTACTGGGTATGGTTTAGAACAGATGAGACATATTTGAAAGATATATACATATATAGCACAAGACAGAAATGCAACCATAAGAAACCAACACAGAACAATCACCATGGAAAAACAAATCAGCATAACAACAGGATAGCCTAACAACAAAAATGCATCACGACAGCCTACCCAAAAATATCACAACAAGGCAGCCTAACAACAAATACCACAACAAGACAGCCTAGCAACAAATATTACAACAAGACAAGCTAACAACAAATACCACAACAAGACAGCCTAGCAACAAATATTACAACAAGACAGCCTAACAACAAACAACACCACAAGACAGCCTAACAACAAACAGTACAACAAGACAGCCTAGCAACAAATATTACAACAAGACAGCCTAGCAACAAATATTACAACAAGACAAGCTAACAACAAATATCACAACAAGACAGCCTGACAACAAATAGCACAACAAGACAGCCTAACAACAAACAGCACAACAAGACAGCCTAACAACAAACAGCACAACAAGACAGCCTAACAACAAACAGCACAACAAGACAGCCTATCAACAAATATTACAACAAGACAGCCTAATAACAAATATCGTAACAAGACAGCCTAACAACAAATATTACAACAAGAAAACCTAATAACAAATATCCTAACAAGACAGCCTATCAACAAATATTACAACAAGACAACCTAATAACAAATATCGTAACAAGACAGCCTATCAACAAATATTACAACAAGACAACCTAATAACAAATATCGTAACAAGACAGCCTAACAACAAATAGTACAACAAGACAACCTAACAACAAATATCACAACAAGACAGCCTAACAACAAATAGTAAAACAATACAGCCTAACAACAAATAGTACAACAAGACAACCTAACAATAAATATGCAACAAGACGGCCTAACAACAAATAGTACAACAGGACAACCTAACAACAGATACGCAACAAGACAGCCTAACAACAAATAACACAACAACACAGCCTAACAACAAATAGGACAACAAAACAGCCTAACAACAATTATGAAGCAAGACAGCATTAGAATCATAGCACGAGAAGACAGAATAGCAATCAAAATAACGACCAACACACAACAAGTCTGTATTACAATGACAGTGCAACAAGACAGTATCAATATCATATCAAAAGAAGAAAAACAAAAACCATAGCGCAAAAAGACATACATTTAATTACAACCATAGCGCTAGAAAACAGGGTAACAATCATAACGAAACAAGACAATTTAATAATCATATCACAACAAGGCAGGATATCATTCATAGCGTAGCAAGAAAGGAGAGCAGTCCTAGTGCAACAAGACAGAATAATAATTATAGCGCAGTAAAACAGGATAACGATTCAAACAACAAAACAGGATAACAATCCTAACACAACAGAAAGTGCAACAAGATAGAATAATAATTATAGCGCAGTAAAACAGGATAACGATTCAAACAACAAGACAGGATAACAATCCTAACACAACAGAAAGTTCAACAAGACAGAATAATAATCATAGCGCAGTAAAACAGGATAACGATTCAAACAACAAGACAGGATAACAATCCTAACACAACAGAAAGCGCAACAAGACAGGATAATAATCATAGCGCAGTAAAACAGGATAACGATTCAAACAACAAAACAGGATAACAATCCTAACACAACAGAAAGCGCAACAAGACAGGATAATAAACATAGCGCAGTAAAACAACAGAAAGCGCGACAAGACAGGATAATAATCATAGCGCAATAAAACAGTATAATGTTTATAGCTCAACAATACAGGATATCAATCATAGGGTAACAAAGTAGGATAACAATTATAACATAACAGGGCAACATAACGACCAAAGCACAACAGGACAGGATACAAATCATAGCGCAACAAGGCAAGATAGCCATTATAGTGTAGCAAGAA
>JAVFBW010137547.1:0-10691 GCA_034783835.1 Mopalia ciliata
AATCAATGGTTTCAGTGTATCTAGAAAAAATCTGAGAAAAATCAGAAATAGTTTTTTTGAGGCCGGCCATAGCGGCCAATCGATTTTCAACTTTCACCATGGGTTTAGATAGGCGGGACGTTGGGCTAAGACGGAGTAATTAGCCCTATACATTGTGCTAGGCTGCCATGGACATCCAGGCATTTTAACTATCAATGGGTAACACCACACAACGGAAGGAGGGTTGACCCTAGGGCTGTCATGGGGTGGTATGGGTGTCTTCCCGTGATGCTTTGTCGGCTGTTACCACCGCTTCCCACTACATGATTAGTAACAACCCTTCCTTTTGAAGTAATAGCAAATGCTAGTTCAAATGCCTGGATGTAAATCGCAGCACAGCGCCATCTATATTTTTTACCCATTGAGGGAGAAATGTAGGTCATTTAGGCTAGCGTTTGCATGCTATTACATCATACTGTGACCTAGTCGGTATATTTGAGCACTTGATTGTATTATGATTCTTCGTGTCACTATGCAGCACTGGACAGTATCGTGGTTATACACTTGGACTCTCGCTCTCTCTCATCCCCGTATTACTCTAGTCGACTAATATTGATTAATATAATAATTTAAACCTGACCAATGTTTATGCCTATTTGAACTACTGGATTAATTGTACAGAGCAAGAGACGTATTTAAGCTTCGATGATTCAATGTTTCATTCTATTTGCATATTGCACGGCTGTAGTCCGGTTGCCCCCACGTTAGTCTAGGCGGCCAAACACAAGCGAGTTTTTGACTTGTTGTCAGGTATGTGTATGACAAAATTCCTAATTTGTATTTTTCTAAATTTGATTGCCTTGTACATTAACGGGTATATACATTCGCTGGTGGAAATTAGAAGTCTGCTTTTCTTTATCAGGAAAGTGCCCTGAATGCAGGCGACCACCTAAAGAGGTGTTAGTCATTATTATGTTCCTTCTTCTGAGACCATGTCCCGTGTCCAGCTGTCTAGTATCTAACCAATGTTTATGATGTTCCCCTGATGTCTATAAATAAATGGTCGTCCAGTCAACTTGTTGTTCCTGTGCTGGCTGATGTGTATGATGTGGCGTCCCGAATCTTCATCAAAGTACACGAGGCAGACCCAAACAAAGTGGGAATCATGTAGTGGAAAGCAGTTGGGTAGCAATTAATGCAGGACTGAAAAAGAATGGGTTGAGCCTAGGGCTGCCATGAGTGGTGTGGGTGTCTTCCTGTGATGTTTTGCACCCCACTGACTCTCGCGATGTTGAGTCACAAAAGTGACAGGAGTGATCTCCCTTAGCTACACATCACCAACATGGCGGACACACCGTCACAGCGTGTGTGCTGTCATGGGGTGGTGTAGGTGAAGAGTAATTGACATAGCAGCTTTACCAACATTGCAGAGATAGTGACATGGCACCTTTACCCATAATACAGAGTGAAATAGTGGCATAGTAGTTTTATCCACATTGCAGAATTAGTGACATACTAGTAGCACCTTTACCCATAGTGCAGAGTTTAATAGTGTCATAGCAGCTTTACACGCACTGCAAATTGAGTGTTAGTGATATAGCAGCTTTATTCACATAGCAGAGTTAGGGACATAGCAACGTTATCCACCTTGCCGAGTTAGTGACATAACAGTTTTATGCATATTGCCGAGTAAGGGACATATCAGCTTTATCCACACTGCCAAGTTAGGGATATAACAGCTTTATCCACACTGTCAAGTTAGGGACATAGCAGCGTTATCCATATTGCCGAGTTAGGGCATCTTCTCTAACCAAGGGTTACTATTCCGAGCTACTCTGCATTTGAACCCTTGGCAGATAATTAATGTACAATGAGTTTCAGCTACGCCACCTGGCGGACAAAACGATCAAGGTTCTAGCTAAATACCGCGGTTTACAGCTACATTCGCCGCCAAATTCCTTAGCCAAATCTTCTTATAACACAACATCTGATTGGATGCGTAGAAGTTCCTACGCATCCAATCAATTGCTTGGAAGCCGAGTCCCATTATACATGAATTATCCGTCAAGGGTTGAAATGCAGATATGCTCGGAATAGTAACCCTTGGCTAGAGAAGATGCGACAAACAAAACACGGGTAGCGATTTTGAGATCTGATTTTAATTAGATTGATTTTATGACAAAAAGAAAATTCCAAAACTTTTTTTTCTGCATATCACAAATGTATATTTTTCCTATTTTTTGATATGCCGAATTTTCACAACTTAGCATGATTACATAGACTTTTACAATTAATTATCTTGGGATTAATTGTGTTGTTGTTGAAAAGTCTTCAATTAGTAAAGGTTTGAGTAAAGTTTCAGAAGCACTGCGACAACCTTTTCCGCACAATTTAAACATGGAGTATATACAATCGTATTTTTTCGTGATTCTATAATAATACTTTTCTAAAAGCATAAATTTATCTGAAATAGGCATATTTCCTAGATTACATCAATAGCTAGGCTTCTAACGATAAACCATTTAATTTGATCATTTCATCAAAATTATTACGAACAGCACCAATTAATGTTATTTAAGAGATTTAAGAGACCCATCTCATTGATTTTCCTCAGCCATTGATGGCTTTGAAAACAAATACGGCAAATCAAAACGTCCAAAAACAATGATAACATTTAACAAAATCCCTTCGTGTAAGACGTCTCCAAAGTTTGGTCAGTTACTTGTTGTGGCTTCCACAATTTCAAAATGTTCTGATCGTGTTGTTATTAATAGTAATCGGAACCTTGAATGCAAAATACGGAGTTCGTTCTTTTGATAACGCAATAAATATCTGGACCAAAAACGACGCACCAACGAATATGCAACGGGATCTCCGCCAAAAGTATGTGTGTATTGCGTGACACTATGTCACTTAAAGGCATTCTGACCGTTTATTTCGTCACGCTATGTCATTTAAATACATTCTGACCGTGCAGTTCGTCATGTTATGTCACTTGAAGACATTCTAACCGTTTAGTTCGTCACGCTATGTCATTTAAATACATTCTGACCGTGCAGTCCGCCAAAAGTATGTGTGTAATGCGTGACACTATGTCACTTAAAGACATTCTGACCGTTTATTTCGTCACGCTATGTCATTTAAATACATTCTGACCGTGCAGTTCGTTATGTTATGTCACTTGAAGACATTCTAACCGTTTAGTTCCTTATGCTACTTCACTTGAAGACATTCCAACTGTATTTCGACCAACTCGTGCATGTAAATTGACTATCTGTGTGTTCAGAACTTCAAATCGTTTCACAGTATTAAGGTTGCATACAGGGTATAAACTAAATACACCATTAAAACACCTTCAAATGACCTGACCTAACCTAACGAGCCACGCGATTAGAATGCCACCAAGTGACAAAGAAAAACAGACCTAACGGTTAGGTCTTTAAGCTACTTAGCATACGAACTGCAGGGTCAGAATGTCTTCAAGTGTCATATCGTCACGCACTGTACACATACTTTTGGCGGAGATATCGTTACATATCGGAAGCCATATGATTCCCCAACGAATGTGGTGATATACATCTTCCTGCGATGATATAGCTTTCACATTCATCCTGAACAGATACTGCCATGAAATGAGCATTTGAATTTCTTTGATATATCAGTAGTACTGTGTAGCGAAAAAGTCATAGACACAAACCTCTTATCTATTCTGAACTGGCACACATACCAGCCTGAAGCTATATATGTATTTATAAAATCTTATTAAGCAGTTGAAGGTAGAATAAATGATATTTTAACCAAAATTCTCAAATCATAAAATCACCATTTTCGTTGTTCCCCTTCAGCTAACTTTGTCGTGAACGATGCAATAATGTTAACGAGTTTGTTTCTTTGTTTGATTTATAGGGTTTAACAACGCACTTAAGTTCTTGCTGGGCCCCTTGGACTCAAAATGAACCAATTTTGTTTTATTACTTGGATAAAAAGTTAAGTATTCAAACTATATGTACGTAAAAACATAATTTGAAATTCTCATTACATACAGTTAAAATGTATGCCTATAATTAAGTTTTTCCTTGGTCATATCAAAGGGGCAAAACTTTTACTGCCTATTTGTGGTACTTCAGTTGTAAGCAGATCCTTCATTGTCCATGGCTTTTCAAGGTGGAATAGACAAAAAAAGACCCACTGTGATCGATCTAATCAAAATATTTTTAAAATGAGGCACCGATTACTAGTTCAAGGCCTATTCTACTAGTTTAACTAATCTATTGAGTCTTACTGTATTTCGAGAAATAAACCTAGCTTGAAAAATGCAGTCAATTTTTTTCTGTTGACATTTAGTCATTTTGCAATATTTTTAGAAATAATAATTGGATTTTCACATCCACAAATACGTAATCCTGAGTATTCAAGCTTTTCAAAATATATAGATAAATATGGTTCAGATTTCTGCATCATAGACTAAATACAACAGGTGTTCTGAAAATCGACCAAGGGGTCCAGCAAGACCTAAGGTTATTTATACATATATGCTGGCATGTCAACCCAAAGGGCGAATGATGCCACTGGCTACAAACAAAGACAAGACAGGACAACCACAGGGCGCAATACAAAGACATCACAAACAGATCGTCTAGCTGCTCCCCTCTAGCTGTGAGAGCACCAGGGCAACACGAAACTCAGTCCCAGCCGACCGCAAATGTTAAAAAGAAAATCTTACATAAAACTAAACATAGCCATATGCAATCTCCAGACTTTAGCCCTGAAAAAAAAATTGTGCCTATAGCGCATGCGTATATGACATGTACCTGTATCTACATCGGTGGGATTTAAATATGGGTCCAATATATTTAAGCATGAAACGTAGATGACTGCGATTAATACTGTTGCTTCTCTGTTTTCTTCTATCTAATAATTTCTTTTTTACAATAATGCTGAGGACTATTGGGGCTATTCCAATATTGTTGGCTACGTAATCCAACAGAAGCATATGGATACAGGCCAGTTCCTTTGATAATAATGCTCCAGGTAAATACGGAAATCCTTCAGAGTAAAGTAGTAAAAATTTACTTGTTTTGGGAGTAGCCATACATGACGTCGTGGTTCCAAGTTTTGTGTACACAAAAACACTGCATGAATGATGGATAATACGACCGGATTTAAGTATTTCAAAACCAAAAATGCCAATAATTCACAAAACACTGATAGGAAATAGGGCAGAAATATCATAAAAGCTTATTTACGGTTGCTCAAATCACTGTAAGGCTAAATCCTGTATTGGGTATACCGCCACACTACCTTTTCAATCCATCCAATTGAATTAACATTTTGTCTCAAACAACTGGGCCCAAGGTGTTACCTCGCCGGTTGCCCACATTATAAAGTCACAACAAATACTTTTTGCACAAAAATAAGCTACAAGTTTTCACAAAACACTGTACAAGGATTTTGCTGTTATAGCTACGTTGAACTGCTATTCCTATCATAGAATAGTTCCAGGCAATTGTTGTATAGATCTAAGTGCCTAAATATACAAATTTGGATTTGTTATAGTCAGCACCACAGAGCACGTGCCACACCAAGGCAATATAATACTTTAACAAACTCTCCTCTGTACATCTCAATTAACAGGTGAGAGGTCTGCGATATTAATTCCAACACTTTTGTCAAGTGGGCCAAATATTTACAAGTGAAGCCTATGTTGATCATGTCGTCCGCGCTAGTCAATCAAGTGAAGTCTGATCCAGTCAATCAGCTGAAGTCTGCTCTAGCCAATCAGCTTACGTCTGCTGCAGTCAATCAGCTGACGTCTGCTGCAGTCAATCAGCTGACGTCTGCTGCAGTCAATCAGCTGACGTCTGCTCCAGTCAATCAGCTGACGTCTGCTCTAGTCAATCAGCTGACGTCTGCTCCAGTCAAACAACTGACGTCTTTTGAGGACATTTGATTGGTGACGGCTCCTGTAATCTGACTGACGCCTGCAAAGTTGATTGAGTGGCTTTTGCTTCTGTCAATTTAAGGATGTGGGCTCCTGTATAACCTTTTCGCTTCATTGTCAATGAATCCCTAAGTTAAACATGTGTTTGTTTGTTTGGTTGATTGAGGGTTAATGTCGTACCAAAAGGTACTTCCCTTATGTGATTGTCCACTTCTTACTGTACGTCACTTGAATGAGGTGAATAAACCGAGGTAACGTACAAATCACCTCTTGATTGACGAGGCACCTAAATAAATCCTTCATATTCCTTGTGTCCATTGATGGTGGGAGATGGGGTGATAAGCAGTGCATTATACTAACCACTGAGCCACAGCTGAGGGCCCCTCACTTCAATATAATGCACATCAATATTTCTTATACATTTTGCAAGTCCAGTCGTCTGTCATTCAAACAATTTGAGTTAAAACTCAAATAATGTTTTGAAAGAAGCGTTACATGTTGGTCTACTGGTTTCTTGAATGTGAAAACTATCATATTTGAAATATTTCAAAATCAAAACAGATAATCCGATCTCTGCATCAGTGAATTGTTTCTTACGTTGGACTTCATGTAGGGGATGCCAAGGAAGAAGAAGCAAATAAACCCAAATCCTTCTTTTATACATAGGCTATTATTACCGCTCTTCAGTTTTCTCTGTAACAAAGAACACCAGAAACAAAGTTGAAAAGATGCATAGTTAGTCAATTGTAAATTGCGAGAAGTGAAGTAAAGACGAGAGTCAATAAGTGTATTAAAATAACTATTCCACATATCAACTGGAGATTAAGATCTATTTTTAAATGAGTTTATCTAGAACTTGAGGTTATTCGTCGGTTTAAGTAAATCCCTATCCCCGTGACAGTGTGATTAATTTTTAGAAAAATAAAAGAAAAACAATCAAAATGTTTTTGACGAAATGAGATGCCAAAGCGAAAGAGACAAAAAAAACCTATATATTCGAACAGCGTTCATTCTTGAAAGTTAGTGCAACAAAATAAGTGAGAGATTAATTGGATGAAACACTTCGTGGCCTTCCATTAAAAACAAATAAGCGTTGGTTACCAGAAGAATGGCTGCTTGACAACAGATATACACTTTTCAAATACATATTACTGAGTAGCCGTGTTGAAATCGATTACGAGAAAATAGAAATAGAATTTGCAGATTCATATAGTGCTGAAGAGCAGTGGTAAAATCCATTACTCGATAATTTACTTAGTCTGCGAAGACATTGTTTTATGGAGTAAGCCTAGGCTATATCAAGTTCAACATTTTCAATTTCTGTCAGTCAATTTTTCTGATGACACAATTATATTCCCACTAGGCCTTATTTTAGTTATAGGTTTGTCGTAGGCCTTATCCAATCGCAGCTAACCACATACATCGCTTGTAGGCTGAATTAAAGAAGGAAGGAAGAGTTTTGTGTTTGCAAACAAACTTTGAGAATTATAGACAATTCTGGGTTATGAATTAAAGCTGAACTATTTGTCTGTCATGGACAGGTGATGTTCATTTTATGTGATTTGTAGACGTGAATCGGTTAAATTTCACCACGGTGTACAAGCTGGGTCGACCCCAGAGTCTTCGCCATTTTCTTTTCTATATACATAGACAGTCTATAAATATGGTACCGAGTACCTGTGACAATTTCAGCCCTCATGCTCTGATCGTTTGTTCAATGCTTGTGTCTTGTAATTGATGGTTCTCGACCGAAGTTCGCTTCGCGAAAGGATTTCCATGGCAGGAACTATGTTTCTGTTACCAATGCGGTCTAAATCTGTTTTTCACATCCAAATAAAACAGATACGGGCCAGGATAAAAAAGACCCGTGTCAGGATCTTTTACACGGGATTTTGATCAGGAACTATAGCCGTACCAGTAAAACGTAAGTTATAATTGAAATAGTATTCGATATGGCGCAAGATGCTAATCAAACCCGAGCAAACTGCAATTTATAGATGTATCCGTGGGTCGAAAGAAAGTAAATTTACCAGCATCTATCGGTGTTGACGGTATATCAGCCCCGGGACTGCGGCCGTTGGTTCGTTCCACACTGTTACCAAATTCCCGTTCTTCCAGCAATACTCCATCACTCGTGTTACTATTACCATTGTTGCCACCATTCTTAGCACTCCCGTACCGCTTCAGTTTCTTTTTAAGTATCACCAATTCGCTCTAAGAAAACAAGAGGTCTCACATTAGTTTGATTGTCAGAATATGCCTTTACACCTGGCGTTCTTCAATTAAACAACTCCAAGCTTAAAGTAGATGTGGTACTGGGCATTGCTTCACAAAGCATTTTTTCCTGAAGTTTTATTCCGAGCTACTCTGCACTACAACCATTGGCGGATTTCTACGCAACCAATCAGATGAGTAACGAAATGACAGCGATAGTCAATAATGAAAATGGATGAAAAATGGATATGTTCGGGGTATTTAACCAAGTCAATGAGAATATTGTACATGTAACCGCCAGGAGACGTATAGTTATTCTATTTATTTTCGACTAAATTGCCAAGGGTTGTAATGCAGAGTAGCTCGGAATGTGTGGCTAGAGAAGATGGAAATAACTGCACCTGCAAGGCTTCTACTTTTCCACGCAGGTTTTCTACATCCGCTTCGGCTTTCAATCTGGCCTTTTTCTGCTCCTGGATTTTCTTATCGGCATCCTTCTTAACGGACATAATTACACCTAAGGAAATAAACCAGTCATTTCACATTGAGAATTAGCGGACATAATTACACCCAGGGAGATAAACCAGTCATTTTACATTGAGAATTAGCGGACATAATAACACCCAGGGAGATAAACCAGTCATTTCACACTGAGAATTAATAGACATACTTACACCTAGGGAGATAAACCAGTCATTTCACACTGAGAATTAACGGACATAATTACACCAGGGATATAAACCATTCATTTCACATTGAAAACTAAAGGACATAATTTCACCCACGGAGATAAACCAGTCATTTCACACTGAGAATTAAAGGACATAATTACACCTAAAGAGATAAAACAATCATGTCACATTGAGAATTAACGGATATACTTACACCTAAGGAGACAAACCAGTCATGTCACATTGAGAATTAATGGACATACTTACACCCACGGAGACAAACCAGTCATTTCACACTGAGAATTAAAGGACATAATTACACCTAAAGAGATAAAACAATCATGTCACATTGAGAGTTAAAGAGCATAATCACACCTAAAGAGATAAAACAATCATGTCACATTGAGAATTAACGGACATAATTACACCAAGGGATATAAACCATTCATTTCACATTGAAAATTAAAGGACAAAATTACACCTAAGGAGATAAACCAGTCATGTCACATTGAGAATTAACGGGCATAATTACACCCAGGGAGATAAACCAGTCATTTTACATTGGGAATTAACGGACATAATTACACCTAGGGAGATAAACCAGTCAGTTCACATTGAGAATTAATGGACATAATTACACCTAGGGAGATAAACCAGTCATTTTACATTTAAAATTAACGGACAAAATTACACCTAAGGAGATAAACCAGTCATTTTACGTTTAAAATTAACGGACATAATTACACCTAGGGAGATAAACCAGTCAGTTCACATGAAGAAACTTAACGGACATAATTACACTCAGGGAGATAAACCAGTCATTTCACACTAATAATTAACGGACAAAATTACACCTAAGGAGATAAACCAGTCCTTTTACATTTAAAATTAACAGACATAATAACACCTAGGGAGATAAACCAGTCATGTCACATTGAGAATTAATGGACATAATAACACCCAGGGAGATAAACCAGTCATGTCACACTGAGAATTAATGGACATAATTACACCTAGGGAGATAAACCAGTCATGTCACATTGAGAATTAATGGACATACTTACACCTAGAGAGATAAACCAGTCATGTCACATTGAGAATTAATGGACATACTTACATCTAGAGAGATAAACCAGTCATGTCACATTGAGAATTAACGGACATAATAACACCTAAGGAGATAAACCAGTCAGTTCACATTGAGAATTAATGGACATAATTACACCTAAGGAGATAAACCAGTCATTCAAATTGAGAATTAACGGACATAATTACACCTAGGGAGATAAACCAGTCATGTCACATTGAGAATTAACGGACATAATTACACCTAGGGAAATAAACCAGTCATGTCACATTGAGAATTAACGGACATAATAACATCTAAGGAGATAAACCAGTCATGTCACATTGAGAATTAATAGACATAATAACACCTAAGGAGATAAACCAGTCATGTCACATTGAGAATCAATGGACATAATAACGCCCAGGGAGATAAACCAGTCATGTCACATTGATAATTAATGGACATAATTACACCTAGGGAGATAAACCAGTCATGTCACATTGAGAATTAATGGACATAATTACGCCTAGGGAGATAAACCAGTCATGTCACATTGAGAATTAATGGACAAAATAACACATAAGAAGACAAACCAGTCAGTTCACATTGAGAATTAATGGAAATAATTACACCTAGGGAGATAAACCTGTCATGTCACATTGAGAATTAATGGACATAATTACACCCAACGAGATAAACCAGTCATGTCACATTGAGAATTAATGGACATAATTACACCTAGGGAGATAAACCAGTCATGTCACACTGAGAATTAATGGACATAATTACACCTAGGGAGATAAACCAGTCATGTCAC
>JAVFBW010137558.1:0-13201 GCA_034783835.1 Mopalia ciliata
TCTCGCCTCTTACGATCAACCGAGGAAGCCGAGGGAGTATTCTGCAGGGCCATGGCCCACCCGCTCCCTCACGGGGCTTAAAAATGGGTTTAAGTATGATAAAAATAAATAGCTTTTACAAATTTAAAAACTTCACTATGACACTAAAAAAATTAATTTTGGTAAGTAAAAAAAAAAATCAGTATTTGGCAGTTTATGAACCCTGAGAACAAGGTATTTTTAAGCTAATCAAGAAATCTTTTGGTGCCAAAAAGAAACCAAGTAAATCAAGTTTAACATATATCATTCGACTTTCATTTCAGATTCCGTCCATATGAACTGTTAAATCCGCTAAAAAGAGATTTTCCAGGCAGATAGACTAGTGACATCAGTTTAACTGTTCCGAATCAGATCAAAAGTACAGACTTCAACGAGGAGAAAGAAAATGAATTATCCGCAATGCAGGTAAGAGAGTTAACCCTATTAATAATGTTTATACAAACACTGCCACATTGATTTCAGCATGAATTGTCAACAACTTTCTCTTTAATGAATATACTCAAGGACCTATTGGTTAAGGCGAAACTTATGTCTGTATCAGACACCTATTCTCCATTACCCATATATTCATTAATTATACAATTTTTGGATAACCACTTCTTGTCATGTGATAGAACATGTTTTGATACATATACCTGTATCGTCAGCAGGTGTAAATTGTATAATTATATTACCCCACTTCTAAATGTCGTTCTAAACAGATATATTCATTAGTTAATCTCTATATTTATGAAATACCACTTTGTAGGCTGAATTATTCCTAACCCATGCCGAATATCTTGTTGTCTACATATCTAACAATAGTTTCTAGTACACCATGTTAATGCTCAAAGCTTTCTCTAGAAATGTCTGTGGTGGTTACCCATAACACAACTTGAGTTTAATGTCTATAAAGAAATGTGTTTCTTGGAACATAAGCGGAGTCATGAAGTTAATTAATTTCCATCCTTGTACCAGAGCGATTACTTTTAGAAATACATATTGGGCCCGTAAGCCAAAGGTCTGGGTTCAAATCCCAGTGAAGGCTAGCAACTTCTTCTCTCTTTATTGATTTAATACATATTTATCAGAAGGTTGGATTAGTTTGCTAACTGTTGATTAACAATCTGATAATGAATAAACGGCTAGGTAATCCGATATCTTTGTATGTAAGTGCATGTAAGTAAATATTTAATATTGGATTAGGTTTGTGACAAGGTACAGTTGTCAACATGATTACAAACTCTAGACATAATGACGTAAACAGATAAATTATGTTCTGTATTTCGCAATAAAGGTCGATTACAGAATATGTTATATCACTAAGTGCAAATCTCCTTGAATGGTCGAGTTTGCAAATCCTTTTAATTTTGAACATTTGATCAAGAATCAAAACTATAAATAAAAAAACACCCCTGCAGAAATTCAATCTTGCAGGCTTTTCCCTTGCGACTAACTTTCCCTAAGCTTATTTGAAAACAGTTTTAATTGATTGGATTTTAAAAAATCTAAACTGCAAATATTTTTATCCAACTTTAGATTCATGCTTTTCTTTCATTCCTTTTAATTTTAAAAACTCAACTCAAAAACAAACAAGATAGAGACTGCTATTTTATACATTTTTAATTCCTTAGCTTTCGAACATGAGACTACATTCATCTTCAGAGGTAGATGGCAAGGCAAGAAAAATGTATTCACAGAGGCATTATATAGTTCATAGAGAATACCAATATTTAGCATACTATCAGCATAAATTAAACATAGAAGTTGAGCAATGCACTCAACTTAGTGCAAACTCAACTAAGAATTCAGAACCCATGAAGAATCTAAAAACATTTTTTTTAAATGTGTAACATTTGGATTTGGTTTTAAAAAGTGATACACCCAGGAGATCATCTCTCTCAGTTATTGCCCGATTCTCATTCTATTTGAGTGAAATAACATTAAGACAGCATTAAACCCCAATTAAGAAAACTGAAATGAAATCTGTGCCATAAATCAATTTCTGAAGAAATTAACCACTTGAATTCAACCAAGCCAGGCAGCCGATAATATGGCCATGCTAAGTTAATCAGGTCAAGCCCCTGTATGTGTAAAACCTTTTATAAGCTTCAGTTACACATGATATTAATGTACCCAGGCTACCAAGTACTTAAAATATTTGATCAGGAGTTCTGATATACAAGTAAAGTGAATCCAGTGAGCCTAACTGCGAATATTTCAATTGATCACAGCTAGTTTATCAACAGCTTTTGCAGCCAACGTCCTTCCTCTTTTTTTCTTTTTTATTTTGAACTGGCAAAAATATTCTAAAACTTGACATGGAGGAAATAAGGAAATGGGTAATTTTGGTAAAATTGCATTTAGGACTGGCAGAAGTCATATTCTGGAAAACCCCTAATTCATGACCATAAACACGCTGTCTGGGTAAATTTTTTATTTTCCCCTTTAGTTGAGGACCACAGATTGGCTACCTGTCACATGGCCAGACCAAACCAGGTCAAGCACACTTACATGTGTTTACCTCCTTCCTAATGATATCAGTTATAAAAACAGTGTGTAACTAACCCGTTCATTACAAGGGGGCGTGAATGGTGTCGCATAAAGTAGCCTGTAAGCATGGTAGGTGTTGATATCAAAGTAAACATTAGGCTGCTGATTATTACGATTTGTAGATTATTTAGGCCAAAGATCAACAGGGGGTAGGGAGAAAGTGTGATAAATTGCAATACTTAAAAGAATATTGTTTATTTGTTTAATTGAGTTAAGATTATTTCACTCATATGAAGTGTGCTAGGTAAATGAACATTAATGGGAGAATAAATAACAACGAAAAATAACTACTGAATCTTCTATATAAGTAAAGCCATGAACTGTCAATAAAATGTGAAGCCTTTTGTTACGCTGGAAAGTTCATCTTGATGAATTGATTGACTGACTGAATGATTGTGTATTTTCACTTGTATGAGAAGTAATACTCCAACGGTTTATATACAAACTAACCCAACTATAAGATGTGAAATGTTCATTGCAGTTGGAAAATGATTTTTTTCTCTCCAGTTTTGAGTCAAAAGAGTACCGTATCAGTGTCCTTGAAGCAAAGTCCCTTTAGCCAGAGGACAATACAACATTTCATTGGGTGATTGGTGTTTAATGCCATGGCCAGGGGAATTTCACCTGTATCCCTGAGGTGTGTCCAACAGTCATTACCACACTAAGACAATGTGAAGTGATCAGCTCTGTTGGAGAATTAATGTTCCTCCAGTGCTAAGTAAACCCTACACTTGAAACATACTGTCCCTCATCCAAGGGACACCTTAAGTTTGTAGTTCATAAAAGTCTCAATAATGAAGCTTTTACGACTACGCTAAAGTCTAGATTTCTTTTCACCCTATAGCAGTGACGAATATTTTAGCCAATTGATTCACATAGAGAAAATATATCTAGAATGATTTAGATCAAACAGACATGTTTGCTGGTGTACTTACATGTAATAGAGATTCCCAGACACAAAGCACGCGGCCATCGGGTGACCATTCCAAGCCTGCAAGGTCAGACGTGTCCGTCTCAAAATGCTGGAGAGAAGACAAAAAGTTACAATTGAGTAGCAGTGGATTATCTAGCATTTTAACAAGTCCGTTTCAGTTTATCATAAAGCAAAGATTTCTGTTTAATTGTGTTCTGTTTTTAATATATATAATCAGTTACCTGTACATTGGCCCATTCATCATATGCTGGCTTGCACACCTGATTGAGAACTGTGGGTGTGTACAGTATGCATCCCAAATTGTACAATTGTACTCCTATTGATGTATTACTGTATGTATCACTTTTATTGGCACATCACATTTTTTGCTATTTTTGAAAATTGAATATTCCTCTAATGTTAAGTAAATACATAATGATCATTCTTCAAACATATTGAACTCGGTTAAGCCAGAGGAGCAGACCTATCTAATAGATAGATTGATTAGTGTTTTACACCGTGCTTAAGGATATTTAACTGAAAATGAAGGCACGGTATTCCAACAATAATTGACACTGGTATAAAAACCATAAAATGTGAAGTATTTTGATATTACAGGAAAATTAATCTTCATCCAGTGCTAAGTGAAAACAGTATTTCTACTTTCCAAACAAACTGCACTTGGTCACAGGGCCTACTATATAATGGACAATTGGATAGAGAGACCGTATTTAATGTGAATTAACCAATATTAGTTAAGGTTGCTAAAAAAAAAAATTATAAGAGAAATTCGGAAGACAGTTTTGGAATCTACGGTCACAGTGGTTTACACTACCACAGATACAAGCCCCTGACAGCATATTGTCAATAAGATTTCAGCACTAAGTCTCATTACCTTGACAAGTTCCCATGTACTGCAGGCAAACACACTGACGTAATCCTTACAGTCCCGCCTCTCAGCTAATGCCATGTACTTACCACCATTACTAAAGTCAACACCTACAACCATAGACACAACAAAGGTCACAATAAAAGCTCATTTCATTGATGGATAGATAATGGCTGCTTGGTGTTTAACACCCTGGTCAAGCATTTAGCACTTATAGGACAATAAGGTACACATGGTAATTTCACCACTAACACAACTGTCAAACGTGAAATGTTTCGCTCTTTAGCAAAGTTCCTCCAGTGCTACAATGTTAGTAAAGCAGCACACCTACCTCAGCACTTTGATTGTTTGTTTGTTTGTTTGTTTGTTTGGGGCTTAACGTCGTTCTCAAGGGTATTTCACTTATATGATGAGGAATTGTCAACTTAACATTGTTCTGTTCACTGCCGTATTAGGGTGGAAACCTAGAGGAAACCTCGTAAAAAAAAAAAAAAAACCCTTAGCGATTGCCAGAGCCACATCTTCTGGCTCACTAAAATCAGGTCTTTGATAAATTGAAAACAAATGGTATTACAAAGCAATTGATGATAAATCAAGCATCTGTTAATGTAGAAGCTGTAATTTATAAGATCTTCAAATACAGGCAGGTTATAATCCGTGTTTATTAATCCAACTATTTCATCCACTGGTCAAAATCTATTATATGGCATTATAAGGCTTACTGGTCACAATATTTTTGCTTATTTCAAACACTTGACAATTCGTAAAAAAAATTTGAAAAAATATGAACAATCATTTGCAACAAGATTTCATGGCTTCTATTCAATAGTTGAATTGTTTGTGTCTTTCAGAAAGTGGTTCTTTCTTGGTTAGAACATATACCTGTTCAGAAAATTTTGTACGTTGAAACCCATCCGCGAATTGAACCCACCACCCTCAGAGTTAGGCAACGAATTGCTAGCAGTCAGCCACCTCGACCGGGTGGCTGAGTGGTCTAGGTAGCCTGCATTTACTGCTGGTGATTCGGTGACTAACTTTGAAGGTCGTGGGTTCATTTCCCGGACGGGTTTCAAACTACAAAAGTTTCTGAACAAGTATTTGTTCTAACCAAGAAAGGGTTATCCCAAAATAACGAAAATACTGATACAAGTATATTACCTTTTTGACATTGTTTTGGATACTTGATATAGGAGACGGTCTTGTTAAGTAATGACCATACTGTGATACGGAGCTGAAACATGACATACTCACAAGTATATACAAAACAAAAACTAAAATTTAACAAATGTGAATTACTGCATGGTTTTAAGGATCAGAACAGAATACACCGTCAACTGTTTATTGCTAAACACTAGTGTGATTCTTGTTCAGTGTTAATAAATATATGCTTTATTAAAATAAAAAATGTAATATTAAAACAAGAGCTTTTGCACTTAAGATACTTTGTTTCTCAATTTTCGCTTTAATTTGTTTTGTTTTTTTTGTAAAAATATTTTTAAAAATGCTTAATTTTTTAACATCGTGAAGATTTCAAACAAATTTTCACTATAGTTTTTGACAGACAAACTCACATGAAAATCCGCTGTAGTAAGAATATGTCTGCCGTCTGGACTCCAGCGTACATCACAGAGGCCTGCTGACCCTTCATCTATTTTACATGTCCAGTCAGTGTTTTCCATACACCATACCTACAACAATAGTTATTATATATAGATCAACCTGGCCAACTCAGTGGGACAAACCCGGTTTTAATGCTGTTAATGGTAAGCCCATGCCCCATAGACAAAAGCCTTTTCCCCAAAGCCACCTAAATTCAAGGGCCTTACCCCACTCCCTATATAAGGACCTAGCTCCATGCTTGCTAAATACAAGAGCATAACACCAACGATCCTGAACCGAAAGGGACTAGCTCAATGCACCCATTAAAGTGATGGCCTTACAAAAAAGGATCCTGAACCGAAGGGCCTAGCTCAATGCACCCCCTTAAAGTGATGGCCTCACAAAAAAGGACCCTGAACCCAAGGGCCTAAGTCAATGCCCCCTAAATGCGATGGCCTTACCCCATGCCCCTATTCACAACCTGAATATAAGTTTAGCTGAGTGAATCCATTAACTCTAGATTGCAATACAGAGACTTACATCAACATTGAAAAGCTGTTCAACTGTATATTTTTACATGTTGGCAAGTTAAGCACTAAAAGCAGTGTAGTTGGGTTAACACGTAGTAACGTCCCACTACTAAATTTAGGCAGATCGCAAAATCCATGGAAAATGAAACATAAAGTAAAATGGCTTTCTCAACATTTTGAGACAAGACATGTCCCAGATATCAGGGTTTGGAATTCAATACTGGACACTTAAGTTGGAATTTTCCCTATGTTAATAAGCTGGCCAATTGCAGGTCTGAAATAGTTCGGCTGCAAGTAAGAGGGTGTTGTCAGAATGCTACCTATATATGTCTATTACATTTTAAATTAATGAAGAGATAACAAAAAATGCCTGTACCAGTATTTTAGAAGTATCAAACAATTATTATCAGGCTGTATCGAGCGCGTACATTGCTAGAGGCCTGTCGACCTCTCTTTTGGACTGCTTTTTTCATTTTGGACTGACACAAATGTTTTGTTAAAAGTAAAGCCAGGGGATAGTGAAAATGGGGATTTGACTATGCCACAATTTTAGAAATTTGTATTTTAGACTGATAGCTCTGAGACCGTGGAATAAAATCTCCATGTAGGAAAACTTACTTGGACTAATCCTCTTTTGTACATTCCACATAATATAAACTGAGAGTCACAGGACCACTGAGAAAATACAAATAAAAATGACACTTTATTAGAAATACATTTAACTTCTGATCAATTGAGTAACATGAACAGCTTTAATACCACAAGTTGAACATCCATATATTATTGGAGTTTTAGGATTTAGGGCATTTACCTCATATGACTGGGATGGCCTACAACTGGCTACAAATCTTTTAACAGTTAAAAGCACACTGTAGGGCATGCAAGTCTCATTCTACTCTACATGACTTCTTGTAAATTTCATCAAATATGGCAGATTGCTATTTCCATTCAAATATTGGTGCTTAACAGCTTTACGTCTGAAAGGTTAAAGGGTTAAGGCGAATCCTGATCTGGACCCTCCTTGGTGTCAGTAGACCCCTATCACATAATACTGGCAACGGTCTTGAACATGGATACGAAGAACTTTCCAATAGCACAGGTTCAATTTACTAGGTCTTCTCGAAAACAAAATACAATTTAACAGTATTGTATTCATATCTGGTTAAATATACAATTTAAGCTTCAAAAGCAAGAAATGTTATTTCATAATAATAAAAAAATACAAATTAGTTTAAAAAATTGTTTAACTTTGAAATGGAATTGTAGTATGACTGACCTCTATGTATTGTACACTATCCAGGCATGTGTAGAGGTTAAGCACCTGTAGTGTGTCCACATCCCGTACAATGAGTCGGTACTGTACAACATTCGCCTGAAACAAAGGTTTATGCAATCATCTTTTAAAAATAATTTTCACCACAAAATATTAACCCATTATCAGTAATGCAGTATAGTTTTTTCCCACAACTAAATTATAGGACAAGGCACAAGGTAAGACATTTAAGTTTAAGGATACGTTTTTTCATAATTAAGGGGTGTTTTTTCATAGACTTGTCTAAAATTGTTACCAATGATTGATAGATGATTAGACGTTCTCAAGACTTGAGAGAAAGCCACACATAAATCCAATTCCGTAATCAATAAAATATGAAACTCTTGAAACTAGGAGAAATTTCAGAATATGCAGTCCACAATATTCCATACCCTGGAGTTAAAACAGACCCATGCTACCATGTATAATGACCCTGTCTGACCCCTAAATTTCCTGAAGCAACTTATACTGACCCCTGACCCCTAAAATATAAACCTATGAAGAGCCCTATTTATTATGAATGTAGACTTATGTTGTGTTGTGGGACTCTGAAACCACCATGTTAGTATTGGCAATTTTTTATTTATTTTTTTTTGTGGGTTAATTCTCAAGATTTCTCTGCATTAGATCCACCAAAGACAAAGAGCTGTAGCTTACAAGTCACATCGACAGTGCTGCGTCCAGGATTTCTATCTGTACATTATCACATGCAATAAAATCAGTCTTCAACGTGACCTTGACCCCACTTCCATCATTACTAATTACACTTAAAAGATTCTCCTCAGTTTAAGGTAATGAAGCAAGAAACAATTAGTTAATTAGTCTGAGGGAATTGATTAGCTAGGCTTTGGAGGATATGGTTAACTGCATGCAAGAAAAAATCTGTCACAATTCAGCACTCCAATATCAAGTGTATCTTAGTCGTTATAGCAAGAATCTGCTGGTAAAACTACATAAGCACACCTGCCTACCCTACACTTGTTTGTTTGGTTTGTTTGATTGGGGTTTAATGCCATACTCAAGGGTATTTCACTTATATGATGACATGCCAGCCCAATGGGTGATAGGAACCACCCTCGACACAACTGGCAACAAACAAAGACAGGACGGTACAAATACAAGATGACAACAACAGGACGCAATACAGACGCCACAAACAGATCGGCTTTCTGTTCCCCTTTAGCTCTGAGAGCACCAGGGCAATATGAAACTCCCTCCAACCACCCGCTTCTAATGAATGAAGATAAGAACATGATATTTAGTATTCTGTTGAATTACTGTTTAACTATTGACAGGATAATCTCGAAATCTTGATGATTTGACACTAGCATCATGACACGCCCTCGAAGAGACCTGGTGTAAAATGTCAGTTCACAAATTCAATATCGTGTTTGTCCACCATTGGCGTTGATGCAGGCCTGACAACGACGACGCAAAGACGACACTAAGGATTGAAGAATGCTTGGGAAATGTTGTTCCATGTCTCAAGCAACATTTGTCCCGAATCAGCTAAGGTCAATGGCTGATTCGGGCCCTGACGTAATCGCCGTTCCATTTCATCCCATGCGTGCTCGATAGGGGACAGGTCAAGATAAACTGCTGGCCAAGGGAGTACCGGGATGTTGTGCTGTCTCAAGAAATCCGTCACAACACGAGCGACATGTGGACGGGCATTATCTTGCTGAAATGTGATGTTACGTCCATGTCCTTGAATGAACGCTTGCACAAGAGGCAGAATCATCTCGTCCCTGTATCGCAGGCCTGTCAGATTACCATTCACAATGACAAGTTGGGTCCGCCCATGAGATGTGATGCCTCCCCATACCATAAGGCTGCCGCCACCAAACGCTCGGCGTTGAACAACGCACGCGTCAGCATACCGTTCACCAGGACTTCTGTACACCCTTGCCCTGTCATCTGAGCCGTCCTAATGAAATCTCGACTCGTCAGTGAACAGAACACCATCCCAATCTTGTCTACTGTACCGTAGATGTTGTCTGCACCAGACAAGACGTGCCTGTCGGTGACGTTGGAGCAAAATCGGACTATGGCAGGACGTCTTGGCCGGATGTTGTGCTCCCGCAGTCGGTTACGTATATTCCTGGAACTGATTGGGCGTAAGTCAGGAATGGTCCGATCAGTCAAACTGGAACTCTGGAATCGATTCCTTAGATGGGTCAGCCGAAGGAATCACGTGGACGGCCGGACCGCGGCAAATCTCTCGTGTTCCCATTCTGTTGAAAACGTCAGCATAGAGAGAATAACGTGTTTCGATGGACACCAACATGTCTGGCAACTTCATTCCGGGCCATTCCAGTCTCCATCATACCCACGGCGCGGAGACGCTGATTTTCTGTAAGCGGTGGCATGTTGTACGCACAGTTTGAAGTTAACGTGTTTTCAACAACATTTAGCGGCTAAAGAATAATCAACAGTTCTTCAATTTTCAAAATGAGGTGTGTGAACTTCATGTGTCAAACATCATGCCGAATGTGAGTCATGTCATTATACACGAAGTGCACGTTCCACGCGCGATACGTGACATAACATTTCATGACAAATGCTTGGCTAAGTGTTTATTGACGGTTAGGTTTATAACTTTTCAAACACCTTTTGTTTTGTCCCCTTTTCTGTGATGCACAGTTACTTTTTTTCATTAGTATATATAAAATGGGCGACATTAGGGGGGGGACATGTCACTACCTCCCCCCTAATGTCGCCCACAGCAAGTACATCCTTCCCCATTATGTCGTCGGCGACATTAGGAGTTACAGAGAGCCCCCCTAATGTCGTCGGGCGACATTAAGGGTTATTTTGATATGCAGAAATCCCCCCTAATGTCGTCCCTAATGTCACCGGGACAATATTAGGAGGGGGCGGGCGACATTAGGAGGGGGGGGGGGTCTAAATAAAATCTGACCTCAGTCGCCTAGCTTAAATGTCTTCGATAGTTGTGATAGTATATAAAGAATGTTTTGTCGATATTTTCCGGATTTGAAGTCAATAACACATACCCAATACCCTGAGAAATTTTTAAAAAGTATTAAAAAAAATGAACATATTATTAAACTGGTTTGTTTTTCGAAAAGACTCTTGGAGAACCTGTTTTATGTTATTACATGCTAGATAAGGACAAATCAATTTGTATCATTAGGTGTTGAGTTAATAATACTTAATAAAATTCGAATGATCATTTGCTCATAATAATCAAGAAGATATATTATTTACAAATGTGTTCTAATTCACTAATGCTCACAACGAACACAAATCATTTATCATTGCAGCAAGTCGCATAGTTTATTTCATAACTGATTTCGCTTGTAGCGACCACCAGTCGAGCTATGCAACAAAACGAAAGTGACAAAATACAATTGAAATGATTCATAAAATAAACTGGGGCTGACCGTCTATGACCCAGAGGGCTGCCATGAAAAAACAGGGACAAACCCAGTGTGAACAAACCTGTAACCGTGTCGTACCCCTTGCCCTCCGTCGAATTATACTCGAGAATAAAATAGAAGTCAACGCGAAAGCCAAAGATTTACTAGGGACAGTTCGGCTCTACACCAAAACGTAATCTGTCGAACATTCCCTGAAAAAAACACAGAAGAATGAAGAGAAACCGCTCGTCTCCCATCTTAAATACGGTCAGACATCGGGCTTTATGTAAGGCGACACGAGGCCATACACTGTTTTACCGCAACGTGTTGCTAACCCTTCAATAGCAAAAACTTGCGTCAGCACCAATGTAAAATCAACCACACACAGGAAAGGTCAAATAAGATTCTCTAGCCCAGTACTGTCATTCAAAGCGATTGTCCCAAATTGTATGTCATGTTGCGTCCAGTCAAGTACTGTACGTAACGTCAGGTACTTGTGCACTAGTCTATTGTTAGACTGGTGTCCAGTACTGCATCGTCAGTTGATTGTCCTGTATCCTAATGCAGGGTTGGTTTGTTTGTTTGGCTTGCATGGCTGTTTAACGTCGTACTCAAGGGTATTTCACTCGTATAACGACGGATTGTCCACTTCATACTGTACACAGCGGGTGGAAACCTTGTAAAAACCACCCGCGAGATTGCCGGAGCCACAACATGTGACTCGCTCATATACCTGATGATCGACAAGTGGAATCGAGCCTGTAAACGGTAAATAGAAGCAGGTTAAGTTTAGGGAAAGCACTCGCTACCACTGAGCCACGGCTGCGGGCTCTATTGTAGAGAGGCTGGTCAACTTGATTGTAGGGTGTGTAGTTTACGTCATATGTCGAATACTGATAGAGGTTCTGCCAAAAGTTCAAGTGACATGACATGACCTTTACAAGGTACAAACCTTTAAGATTTCCGAATCTCAAAGATTTGATTATGCAAGCTGTTGGGCTGAATGGGTCTGATGGGGATTTGTTGTTCGTTCTACAAACACATGCTAGTGAACAAGGGATTTGAGCTGTTCTGTTGCAAGAAGTTCCGGGTGACTGTTTACCGGTTGCTTACATCTATAAAAAGATTCTTTGTTGCTCAACGAATACACATACACATGCCGACATATACCTGGAAAGACCAAGACAGTTCCCAACTTTCTTTCTAGAATATCATCCGATTGAGTATGAAGAAAAACACAAGTACGTGCTATCTTCTGAGGACAATACAGTATTGTAGTGTATGGACTATGTACGTAATATGTGTAACACTGATATAGGTTCTGCTAAGAATTAAAGGCCTGTCAGGAGATTTTAAAGGTATTGCATTGGCAAGCAGATCAGAGAGCGCCATTTTGTTTGCTAAGGTGAAAAATTGTTCAACGCCTAGTAAGATTTTGACCAGAAGAGGTGGTTGTTACTGGATTGCAGGGATGTTAGCCAACTGAATTGCAATTTGGTCGTCCAACTGGATTGTAAAAGGTTGGTCAACTGGATTGCAAGGTGGTTCATCAACTGTACCGTGGGTAGTTGTCCAACATGATTACACGTAGGTTAGTCAACTATAATGCAGGGTGGTTGTCAGCAGTATAGAAAGGGCAGGAGGATTATTATTTGCTATTACATAATAAGGAAGGGTTGTACGTTGTTATGTAGTAAATCATTACTACATAATAACGTGAGCGGTGTCATTTTGACACCGCTCACGTTATTGTGTAGTAATTGAAAATGGCTCCCTACACGTATTTATGTAGTAATTTTTAATACATGTTAACGTTACACGTATTTATTTAGTAATTTTTACTACATGTTTAACGTGACAGGCAGTGTTATTTTGTAGTAAGGAGCAGCAACAGGGCGACCATCCTGTCTGTAGGGTATCCTAGTGTATAAACAGGTGACCGTGACAGGCTATGGTCATAGGGATGAAGGTGCATATGTAGTAATGGTTTACTACATGTTAACGTTA
>JAVFBW010137569.1:0-13201 GCA_034783835.1 Mopalia ciliata
TTCCCGAGATGTCACTCTACTGTGCTAACGTGTCTCATACGGTCACGCAGTGGCCTGTTAAAATATTCTGGTTTGAGCAAGATAACCAACCAATATAAATGTTGTCTATACTAGACAAATACATCCTATTTTTTAAAATGAACAAATGTTACTTTTATCAAAGAGTGAAGATTATAACCCTTTTGTTCAATAGTAAATCTGTTATAATAGACATATTAAACTAATCGTACCAAGTATTTGTTGTCACAAATGTCATGTATACGTGGATCTTATGCGGGAACATTTAGTGTAAGCATATGGTGGCCATTTTCAGTTCTCTGTTAAAGCATTCAGTCAGCAGGTCCATGGATTATTCAATTTAACGTAATTTGTAATAAATTGCCTCTGATATGAGTGGAAACCCATCGTGTAATTTCTGCTGATAAAGTTACACGCTTTCAAGAATACAGTCTGAGTGACGCGGTATGTGAAAATGGCTGTAAGACTCAACCAATGTTGGTAAGAAGATAACGCGATCCATTAAATCATTTAAAATAAACCGGTATAGATCGTGATTGTACATACACAAACATGTAGATATATTAAATATTTGTCTACAAAATCATCAGTGGTTGATTATGTGGACAGCGCCTGAATACATTAACGCTGTTGGATTTAAGTCAATTGTGCCGTTGATCACGAAATGCAGGTTACTAAATCCGAAATTACAACATGAAACCAGCAAGCATAATATGCCAAGGCCAGTGGAATATATTTACATGGTTTCAAATTTAATTAAATAATAACGTTGAACTAAACCCCTTGACAAATGATCGACCTTGTAGAAACATCCCGACAGTTTTAATCACGTAATCAGTCTTATATTAAGCTCACAGCTTGGAAAATGGCGGCAACTGCAGGATGCATTTCGCCGCATCACAAAACCCAACCGAGCGTGTACAGGGAAAGGATTGAACACATTACAAATTCAAAGTCTTAATCGAACTCTTAACAGCGCGATCACTCAAACTGCAGCATAGTTAAAGAAATAAAAAGAAACCTTGCTTTTCAAATTGTAAATGTCGTATTTTGAATCTGCTTGGCAGGATGGTGAATTTGATTGGGATTTTGAACTCCAGGGGATTGTCTTGGGAGCTTTCTTCTATGGTTATTTCGTGACGCAACTTCCGGGCGGCATTCTGTCTCAGAGATTTGGCGGGAAAATGGTGTTTGGTCTAGCAATCATGTCAACTTCATTTTGTTCTTTGGTGTCTCCAGTCGGAGCTCGACTTCATGTAGGATTGTTGATTTTTATACGGGTCTTACAAGGATTATCAGGGGTGAGTACAGTCAAAACTATCCTTGTTATACTTTATTATATGTATTATTACTTTTTTTTACTTGAAAACCGTATAAAATTGAACAGTGCATACGGAAGTAATAACGGACGGTGGACTTTATTTCAAAGGCAACATCAGTATCACCAAAAGCTACTTGTTAAGCGATGTGGGCCTACATGGCCGGTTTTTTTGCATAGATTAATAGACACTTATAAATACTGATACGACAGGAGAACAAGCTACTTTTTATTTTAAAAAAAATAATAACCGGCTGTCACACCCTTGGGAACGCGGGAATGACTTAGACATCAAGGGGCTGACTTTAACACTGTCCAGCATGTACGTAGACTGAAATCGGGTGACGCAGTGATCTCCCCCTTGACCATGCGAGTACAGATGGCGCTAGCTGTTCATAACTAGCGCCATCTGTATACTCGCATAGTCAAGTGAGATAAATCGAGCGAAGTATTTGTTGTAACGTTTCCTTTTGGACGCTACGAGCCACGTTGACACGACAGTTTATTGTCATGGCGCATTGTTTTAACGTCAAAAGTCATTGCATAACATGGCTTGACATCCGACTCGATCACTCGCACTGTCCATACCCCGCCATGGTCCGTAATAGATTGCTAATATATAAGACTTGCGTCCCCTTTCCCTAGGGAACACAGCCCCACGATCATCACGGTCAATCTGTGACGTCACAACACGAGTCTCACATGGTCCCGCGCTGGGAATGGGGATTCCCCTTTTGGGTTTTTCGCCACAGCGAGAAGACGGCGGAAGACATACAGACAAGTTGTTGTTTGCTCATTAATCCCTTTCAGCTGGTTATACCAGTTATAATTATATTAGTAGACAATTTGCCCATACTATTAATGTGTGGTTCACGAATAAGTGACAAAAAAGGGATTTTATATGTTTAAGCAGGGATTGGTTCTGACGTCAGTTCCGGTTATTGTCCAATACTGGGTTCCTCCATCAGAAAGCACGCGACACATCGCATTCATCATGTCAGGTATAGATACTTTTATTTTGTTTAATTGTTTGATTGGTTGATTGGGTTTAACCTGGTGCCCAAGGATATTTCACTTATTTGACGATGTGCTAGCCATTTCACACTGTTCCTTGTTTAAATATTGTGGAGCACCGAGATGAAAACATTGTCGGTGACTCACTGATATACCTGATGGTCGATATTAATGTAAAATACAACAAATGGACGAGAAACACAGTGCAATCAAACACAGGCAGAACTGCAGCACAGATCATAGGTAGCGGTAGCTACTGAATTTTGGCGCTTCTTATCTCGTGTAATTGCCATGCAGTAGAATCTCCTGTTGCATTGTGGGAGACGGGGATCAGGCTAGGAATATGGCGACATGACATCCGTTTCATTCAATATGAATAAAATTCATAGTCTTTTACAGGCAGTAACATGGGGGTGCTATTATCTCAGATGTTGACCGGTGTCCTGTGTGCCTCAGACTTCCTGGGTGGATGGCCATCAGCATTTTATGTGATGGGTAATATAACATTTATGCAACAGTTTCAGCAGAACAACTTTATGGCCTAGTGTTCAGTTTGACCCCATTGGTCCTAAAATGAAACAAAAATGTTAACTACCTTTGATTTTAGGTTTAAAATTCAAAACAGCAAAAAACAAAAAATGATTACAAATAGTTAGAATGTAGCTTATTAGTTAAGTTTTCAGTTAGCTTATAATAAAATCATTGACCAAAATGATGATTTACACAGAATATGAGGGTCCACACTGTGTTTTCATTTTCCTCATATATTGCCGTGTTATTCCAAAGGTAACTAAAGTAAATGTGTGTTACATTAAAATATCAGAATGGCCTATAAATCTAGTGGAATAGGTTTACCACCTGGTGTTAAATCGAATGCAACTGAATTAAAAGCCAATCTTTAAATGACTATTTCACAGACTTCATATTTGAGCTAATCGTAATCGGAGTTGTTTAACGGTTCATCCTCGGCTTCAAATTTGTAGCATTTCAAAGAAAAGAATGTAAACAGTATTAAGGTGCCGTGGTGTTTTTCACATTTTGCCAAAACCTTTTTAAAATGCCCTCTGGAAGAAATATTTATGATGTAAATACGATATCTTAGGAATGACAGACACAAAAATCGGCAGAAAATTTTGAAAAATATATATTCTTTTTTTAGTTCAATATCTATTCTATAATAGACTAATTTATTCGCTGTTACAGTAATAACATGCTGAGAAATGCAGCTCCTAAAATGCAATATATTTGTTTCTGTTGGCATTTATTAAATTTTCAGTGAATTTTAAGGTTATCATAGCTAAAAATTCATATTTGTAATCTTGAGAAAGCAAACATTCAAACAAATTAGACATTCATAATGTTCAGACATATCATCCACCTCATCAAAAAATCAATTAAAGGTTCAAGCAAGACCTTAAATGATCTTTAGTGAAATAATTGTGTCTGATATTTTAAAAGTACATTTTGAATAAGATATTAATAAATCATAAATTATTTGAAATAATTTGATATTAAGTTATATAATTGTATCTGATATACTCTAAAGGTATCGGAGGGATGATCACTACTTTACTCTGGATGTTATTGATAACAGACAGGCCATCGGGATACTCACAGATTCAACCTGAGGGGATGCAACTCAATAAGGAACACCAAGTGATTTCTGTAAGTCTTGTACTCTCTACAATCCTTCGGTGGAATTGGTGGCAACATTACTCAACGGAGGTTCTAAAGTCTTAAACTGAAAATTAACTAAAACCGTTTTGTTTATTTTGTGATGTTTAGAGTAATGGCGAATGTGCGTGAAATTTAAATAAATAATTATTTTTTACAAGCAACATATATATCATTTGTGTATGTTTGTGAATTAATCTGTATAGAGTCCGTCACGATTTTCTCTGGGCTTAAATTATGTATAACTTTCTTTATTCCATTTTTATAAATATTTCCGAAGCTGAAAGATGTTCCATGGGTAAAGATTGTGACGTCAGTTCCGGTTGCTGCAGCGTGCTTTGCACAGATGTGTTCATCCTGGACTACTTCTGTTTTAATGGCTTTCCTACCAACATACATGGAACAAATTCAACACGTGAATATTCAAGAGGTATGTCCGATAGAAAACAACACAATAATGGATTTGTATCTTGATTGAACGGGCAATCAATTTAACACTTGTTTTCTTTGTTTTGAAACCACACAACGCTCGGTTTTCAGGGAAGGGAGATGGGGGTTAAAACCAAACAAAGAAAGCTAGAAATTAACAAATCTTGGCTGATTATTGCTCTATGATATTGAACTCTTTTTTCATTGAATCATGAAATGCGCTAGCCGAAACGTGGGCGACACTATCCAAAGCACAGTTTACCGGAAAAATTACACCCCAATTAGAATAAAAAAAATCCATTCAAGGCAAGAAGTCTGCTGAATAGTCCCTTCCAGAAGCCCTAAATATCGCCCACTAAATCCCCTTAAAAATTGGAGCAAGCGCAAACAAGATTCCAGTCGAACACAGTCATAAACTTTCCGGATTATCATGCTTGTGTGTAGATCATGCATGGCAGAAGTTCAATAAGTCCAAAACCAAGTTCACAGAAACAAGTATGTCCCTAAGAGTATAAAATGACCCAAGCAAGAACAGTAGTCCACTGCGTTGGTTATACCAGGAGCCCTGAACGTCGGCACCTATGACACCTTATCAACAAAATCAGAGCTAGCTCACACATTGAAGTTCTTGTTCGGAAGCAGTTACAATTTTGCTGGTATGAAGCTCATTCTTAACAGACTTGTCATAGGTAAAGGTTATGGCTGTATCTGAACAGCTACAAAGGGGCCCACAGAAGAGACAGAAAAGGTTCCAAATTTAAGCTAGCCAATAGGTACATCCCAGCAGACTGAATAATTCCGTTTAGCTCTCATTGGACTGAATTAATGGATGCTATGATTCGTCATCGTTTTTAGGTCCCTCCATACCAAATAATGTTTTTGGTAATAGTCATAGTACTCATGGAACAAACCTTATTGGAAATGCTCAAGTATGAATGCCTTTCCATGCCATATATTTTCTGACTTTATTACATTAAAAAGTTTTTTTTTTACCATGGACACTTTTTTTTAACACTATTCAATTGTTGAGACAGAAACTATGCGGCATGATAGGCCTAAAAACAGACTAGCGATATGAGTAATCAAGTTGCTGTTTACAGCCACAATGCAGGCTTTCCTTTACTGACCTTTTAAACATAGGCTAACAAAAACATAATACATAACTGTATTTTGCAAATTTTATCACTTATGTAGCCAACTTTTCTATTTCTTTTGATTTTAAAATAGAATTACCCGTTTAAATTAAAGACACATAAGTGTCTTCAGTTGTCTTACAGTATGCATTCATATGCATGTTTATAATACGGCAAACCTGTAGCTGCGCATAAACGATTTCAAACTTTTTTAAATTTGAATGCAGGGCCTTGGCAACTTTAAGCCCTAATAATTGCGTTTAAAGCAATAAGGAAAACCATTGTATACATTATCGTTCAGGTGTACTTCAAGTAGAATCAAATATTGTCCTAAAAGAAAGGCTTTTTTAATGGTTGATATATGGTTATTCATACACTTTGTCTCGGGCCATTCAATTGGTGTTTTAACTAGGTCTATCTTTGGAAAATTCAAATGACAATTCATCGCCAAACTGTGAGTGATCTGCTTACATTAGTAAGTCATATACTTTCTTGGTAAACTACTTAATGGGTCCTTTTCGTTTTTTGTGGGATTTTTGTACAAATTGTCCTGCGTGCCATAATGATCTAGAAGGCACTATGCAATAAGGCCCTTACTGCAAATGTTTGTGACAGCTCATTGATGTTCGTGTACATAACATCGCCATTTAAGGCTTCTGGTTAGACCAACGCAGCACACTAATTTTCTTGCTTTCGTGCTCATCGATTTTCGTGTACGTAACATCGCCATATAGTGCTTCTGGTGAGACCCACACAGCACACTAATTTTCTGACTTGTGTCATTTTATACTCTTTGGAATGTACTTGTCTCAGGTAAACTGTGCTTTACCTGGTATCTCCCCCAGTTTCACATAGCTCAAATGTGGGATGTTTTAGGGGCTTATTGTGTTTCTTTGTAGCGGTTGCTACTGTCTGTCATGATTATGATTATCGTTGGTTTGTTTGACATGACGCTTGAAAAGCAGTTCCTGATTACAAACTTGATGGGTGAACATATTATGATTGATGAAGATGCCGGGGATTGGGGGGGGGGGGGAGAGTTGGGGGGAGTGGTGATCTATCTGGACAGTTAAGGCTCAAATTAAACGCGATAAGTAATATGCACTGAATATTTATCATTAATATCCGTCGGTTGTATGTTGTAATTTGCATATTGCCCTGAGCTGTAGTACGGTGCTCCTTCTCATTCCCACGTGCTTCCGTTGATTACAAGTTAGTTATGTGTTTCATATCATCAACATTCACATTGGGAACCAAATGTCTTCCTGGAACAAATAAATTATGCGTGCAACTTGGAACTGTTTTAACATTTTCCATATAACTGTTTTAGAGTAGATTATCAGACAGTTCCGTAAATTTATGATAAGGTTGTGAAATTAAAAGATTAGAAAACATATATTGGTTAATATTTAAACTTGATTAAATTCGTAATCAGAGTAAGCAGTGTAGTTCTCACAGCTGTATCTCATTATGTGTTACACTGTCCCCTGTGTTTTCCTTTTAAAGAACCTGCTCGCTCTAAATTGTACTCCTTATATTGTGTCCAGGGGTTCCTATGTCGGCGTTCTTTAAATATTGTTCACATTATCCAATACAAATAATCGTTTTGGGACCCACTGATTTATATTTAAATCAAAATATCGAATTATCCAGTTAGCACAAATTACTGACCGGTTTAAAAAGAAATCGATACCTTCAACAGTTATTTTAATTTCACATAAATGTAGATATAATTTTAGTGTATATTGGCAAGTATACTCCTACCATTTCGATATGTTTAAGTCATTATATATTCGGTCTGCTTATATCTACTTTTTATTATTTCGGGGAATTACTTGTGGCCATTGGCTCTGGCCCATCCCAGTGAAATAAATGAAAAATTAAATTAACTTAAATTAAATGTATATAATGAATTGCTCTTAGTGTATTTTCTAACATCAGTTATATAAGGTCATCTACGTGGAGAAATCTGTTAACCGATCTGAGGAATGATCTACTGTGGTAGATATTGCAGGGCGTTTCTGAAATTTCAGAATGGTGTGTTATCCTCTATACCATACATGGCAGCTTGGCTTTCTACCAATGCAGCCGGTGTGGTGGCCGATTGGTTAATACAGAGAGGTCTTCTCTCCACTGTGGCCGTTAGAAAACTCCTGGCCCTCATCAGTAAGTCAATTAACACCAATAATTAAAATATAAACCAGTATTGTATTTTCTTGATTTGTACTGAAACTCACATACACGGTATTATGTTAAACATGTAAAACTGACGATAGCCAGAAAAATATCACAGGCTTGGGCCGATATTTGGTCAGGCTCAAACGGTAGCACTCCTCTTTATCAACCGCTTGAAGTGGATGAGCTCTTTTAAAGCGCTCGCTTACTTTATGGATACACCTTTGTTTGTTGTTGTAGTAGGATATTGTTTCCCCCCTAAAAATATGCTGGGGAAAGTTAACAGAAAATACATAAGAACGTAGTGGCGCCTCAACCGAAGGCGAATTGGAGGGAAAAGCATCAAAACAACATTGCGCTGCATCTTATCGCAATATACCATTACAGGATCCATTATCATACGTTTATGACTGTGGAATTAAATGGGTTGTCAATAGATTCGAGTTGAAGGTCCGACGAACACGAGAACGATTTTGTCTAATTTTAGAATGGAACAAACTCAGCCGTTAGCGTCGGATGGAGGGAACTTCCTGTTGGCGGAAGATCTCCCGGAAGCTGTTCAGTTCTGTCGTCGTTGCTTTGCGTCTCAAGATGGTCTTGTCTTTCCTTGTTTGATGCCAGTTAACTCGAGGGTGATTTCTTTCACTCATATATTTGGAACACATTGCCATAAATT
The DNA here is from genome assembly GCA_034783835.1 of Mopalia ciliata. NCBI lineage: Eukaryota > Metazoa > Mollusca > Polyplacophora > Chitonida > Mopaliidae > Mopalia > Mopalia ciliata. The sequence continues at coordinate 8,438 of JAVFBW010137569.1, forward strand.
GTACATTTGGTGTAAATTTTCCATATTAACGTTAGTTGAACTATAATTTGTTACTCAGCACCTTTGGGATAGGATGCCATATCATTCGTGATTTTATCGAGCGGGGAACTCTGAACAGAGCCAAATCCTGTTTAAATCCGTTCTCAAACAGTTTCTCTTTTCCTCGGTCCTCGATACTTGCATACAGGCGGATACCCTTGCAAGTCAATTTTGAGTCCAACTTACGAAACAAAAAACCCTTTCGTGATTCTCTGTAACTGCAACTCTAGGATAGTTCATGGACCTTTGGTAGTTGTGCGTTCGGTAATATTTTTATTGCTTTTTTAAGTTGTTTATAATTGTGGCTTGCACTCATCTCCCACTTACAGTGTCACATTTTCGAGGTTATTGGTAGTTCAAAAGAAAAAAAGCTTCATTTCTACGATTGTTGTGAATTCATGGAACCTCATACGTCTGAATTAGGGGATATCTGCTACAGCTTAGTTTTTACATAAGTTTTTTAAGGTGTGAATAAATTAATAACTGGGCCTTTAACCTCGTCATTTTGTGTAATATAAGTGTGTTTGGAAGCATTCGAAGCTTCCGTGATGGATATGAAAAGATCCATGTAACATTTTGACACGTAACAGAAACTAACTCCATATTGTTCTTTTGTTTCTCACAACTAGATGGCTTTGGCACCGGAGGTTTTACTGCAGCGGTTGGCTACACCGGATGTGACGTAACCACCAGTGTCGTCATGCTCACTCTTGCTATGACGTTCTCTGGAACAGTGTCTGCCGGTATTTTATCCAACTGTTTGGACATAGCTCCCAAATATTCAGGTAAATATGTCTATATAACAATTTTGTTTTTGTATATAATCACTGTAGATGTTATTGTACGTTCGCTGGTATGGCCTTCGCTGGAGATGTTATTCTTTGGATATGGTGTTAACCAGATATGTTATTCTTTGGATAAGATGCTCGCTGGAGTTGTTGTTCATTGGCTTTAGTATTAATTATTGATGTTATTCATTGAAGTTATTATCCACTCGCTTCCCAAAGCTCTTATATGGCTCTGATGGAACCCTTCGGTTACGGCTCGGGTGGAACCCTTGATGATTCTGTATGGAACCTTTATAGCAGCTGTTCAAAGTATTTCTCCATTTGTTATTATACCAAAGAACCGTTTTTCATCGTATATTGATGTTTCCATCTTTTCTAAAGAATCGTTTTTACCGTTATTGTTCTATTCTTTTATTACGAATCCCCCATATTTTTTTTAAACGTCGGCATTCCTAAAGCCTTGTGTATTTTACGTCTTCTTCAATATATTAACATGATCATGTACCTTTGTAGGAATAATTTATGGTATGGCGAATACCTTTGCCAACTTGCCTGGCTTCATATCACCACTTGTAGTGGGGTATTTAATTGGAGATGAGGTAAGATAAAACAATTTAAATACGGTTAGAACGTAGTAATGTTTCAATACGATTAATGTTTAGACTTGTTGTTGAGTTGTTTTAGCGCTATACTCCATGATTGATAGCCCGCTGCCGTGGCTTAGTGGTAGTGAGTGCGCTTCCTAAACTGAACCTGTTTCGATTAACCGTTTACCGCAGGTACGGGCACTGCATCGCGCTATTAAGGACACAGCTAACAGTTTTTTTTGCAGTATAGCCTTTACGAACTGGTCTATTTGTCTCTGCATGTGATGGAGGCAATTTTATTCTTAAGTTAAATTTCAAAATTTTCATTTTCACGAAATAATGTCGATGTGCAACTTTAATGTTACTATTTGAATTTTTTACTTTATATTATTTTATACAAATAGTTTTATATTTTTTGACAGCCTACACAGGCCAAATGGCGAATCGTATTTTGGCTTTCCGGTGGGATAACGTTCTTTGGATCGTTGGTGTTTCTTGTGTTCGCTTCCGGTTCCGTTCAGAAGTGGGCATTGGAAGACAAGAGAGACAATATTGACATATACTCTGATGAGAGAGACCTTCCTATAAATCGGTCTAGAACTGAACGAGGGTCTAAACGGAACTATGGATCTACATACCAAAATGGTTTAACACATTTATGATGACTGATTGACAGTAATTATCGGTCAGTGGGCAGTTTGTCTTGCCACTTTGAGGAAACGGATCGAAGCGCAGTAGACCTACAGTTCCCTTGCTTGTAAATGCAAGATAATAATAAAATATGTTTGATCTACTCACGTGATTGATTTGTTTAACGGTTAAGGGCTGTTCTTGTTACTTAAAGAATCACGTGCTTTACCGTACAGGTTACATAGTGTAGTGAATCCTCTTAAACATACTGATTTTTTTCTGTCCAAGATTCCACTGAAACATTTTAACTACATTCTGTACAAAACTTACTTGAAGCAAATGCGTTTTTTTTTTTTTTTTTGCCGAATCCATTGAGATTTTTCGGACACAAATCAATACCCCATTTGATTAAAATAAGAATTCCATTTTCCCATGGTTAGGTCTAATTTAGGTAAGATTTTGATTAGATCAGACGATCATCATTTCTAACTTGACCTAGGAAAGTAGTCTGGTATATAGTAATCGAAATTGAGCCCTGATCTGCCTGTGAACCTCAAAGCGTCGAGCGTTAGTCGTAGGAGACTAAGCCAAATATTTTAAGTTGGACATCCGGTGGAAGCAAGCTTGAATCATTGCTCAACATATTACTTGGACCCGATATATATAGCTCGCCTGAGAAATGTAAGATAAGACACTCGCAAATCCTGTACAAAAGACCTAACGATTACTTGTTACATATCTATAGGTTCTCTTTTAGAAAGTGTTTCACACCGTCATGGGTATGTTATCATTTGCACTTGGCTATTATGGTCCAGGCTTACTTAAGACTTATAACACAGACTGAGACCAGTAATTAAAGATAATATAAAAATTTATTATTATATTTAATTAAAAAAAATATTTTCGATATTGCAAATAACAAAAGCAGGCAAGCTTGTGCAAAAAGAAAATAACTTAAATAAGAAACAACTAAATGAGGTGTCTACTCCTATATTAAAGGGAAAGACCCTGCTTTTCGACCTACACTTATTATTTTTATTGTATATTTTCAAAGACAACCATCTTCATTGCGCTTGCAATCGAATTAGCATAGACGTCGATAGTTAATTTTAAAAACGGAACTGACGTCATTGTTCGAAAACAGGGTAGTTATACCATCTAGACGTGGCTGTCTCTATACTGCATACATTGGTTGAGGCTTTCACACAAAACCGAAGGTGAGGTTCCGTCCCCAAGGGAAACAACAGTAACAAACAGCCGCTTGTACATATCCACCTGGTACAAAAAACGGATTTTTTAAAACTGTATGTCGACCGAAAACATCTCAATTTTGTGTTTTTTCAATGAGCTATTTTTATATTTATACAACAGATTAACATAACGCTTGGATAACCAAGCTTGTGTATACGCCATGTTGTTACAGATGCCTTCCAATGCATCCATAAGCAAACTGACACACTGGTGACCGATCGTGTTTTTGAACAATGACTTCAGTTCCGCCTTTTAAATTAACCAATTAACGACTAAGCTAGATTGCAAGTGTAATACAGACGTTATCTTTAAAATTATGAAACAAAAATAATAAGTTTACATCGAAAATCAGTGGTCTTTCTCTTTAAATTTAATTTTCGTAGTTACTGATTATGGAATGTATTGAAACGAATATTCCTAACTGAATATTGTGAATGAACAGAACACAAATAAAATCCGGAATCAGCTGAATCCTTTACAAAAGATAAAAACATTACTTGATCAAATTACAGGTCATAAAAATTACCTATTACAATAAACAAAATACCGGTATGTTTAAACTTAAACCAAAAAAAAAATCTAAGAAATCAGTATAACATACTTGAAAAATGTCTGTAAACAAAGACTGTACCAAACTAAATATGTCTAAACTTCAAATGAAAAAGACTTCCAAAAATCTGGTATTACTTACTTGAAAAATGTCTGCAAAAATATGATAAATATTTCGCTTTCTGGCAGTTCCTTTATGTTCAAATCGCTCCTGAATAGTTGGATATATCAACCTGCCCTTTGTTGACAGACAATTGCGCTAATATACGGCGGTGGGCGGAGAAGGTTTTCTGACTTTTGGAGAACCGAAAAGAGTTACAAATACAATAAGGGTAACCTGTCTCTTTTAGGAACCTATTCAAATATGAGCGGAATTTTGACAAAGATTCCGCTTCGTAATCTTTCCCTGAGGGCTTTTTAAGAATTGGAAAGAAGCTAGAAAGGTACTCATCCAGAAGTTGTGGCTCGATCTCTTCAATTGGACGCCCTTCCTTTTTTGTCGCCCACAGCCATCGTTCTAAGGTAGCCACGGCTTTGACAAGATGTGAAATGGTCTGTTGTGTCTTTGGTACGGCATTAGGGACGCGAGTCTTGATACGCCTGTAGCTGAACTGCTCCGGAAAATACGCGGGATAAAGCCCGTGTAACAAAGTCCCGTAACTCATGTCTAAGCTCATGTCATATCTACTGCTGCTTTCCTGATGGGTATGTCCTGAAAATATGAAAGTCTGTAATTATTTCTAACAATAGAGCTTAGTGAAAGCATCGGGCCACCAATATTTTCATTGAAGTGAATATCAACAATTAGTTATAAATATCATTTAGATAATTGTTTTAATTATTTTATATAACTATTTTATTTTCTAACTAGAAGAGTGTTTTTGTTATGACGAAAACATATGTCTCCCCCATCTCCCAGA
>JAVFBW010137580.1:0-13200 GCA_034783835.1 Mopalia ciliata
GCGTAATCCGGTTATCTTGATTTGAGTGGCTGGAACTTGCTTAACCAGTAACATTGAATTAGAGTAGACATCGGAGATGAAATAACCACTGCTAGAAATTATACTGGCGGTTATTTCAAGTCTGTGACAAATGGACACATCAAATAAAATCAAACATCACAATCTTCATAATTCCATGCCAATCCTGTCACAAACGCTTACAGCTGTGCATGGATAAAAAAATTTCCTCTGTGGATATGACGATCGCAGTATCTCTTCTTTTATCAACATCAGTACTTGGGCCAATAACACGTTAATTGCGCTAACACAGAACTGGCCAATGCAAAAAATGCCTACTGTGTTTGGTATATAAAATTAGTTTTTCCTTAACCTTGTCTTTGTCTTCCTTTCCTGATTTTTGACGGGTTTGCTTGGCAACCAGTCTTCATTTTATTGGTATCACCGGACCATTGGAGTGTACCAGCGGTGTATACAACAATAATGTTCACACTTTACGTGTTAGGTAGTAAATTTTCCTCCAGCGCTAAGCAAACAGTTTTCCTGTACTTGAAACCTACAGCCATCAGTCAGAGGATGCCCGGACTAGAATGACTTGCTGACTATTAAGCCTGGAATAAAAAGATATATGTGTGACAGCTTCTGGAACAAATGTAAACTATTAACGCATTATGATTAAGTGATGTTCTTTATTATATATCATTTCAAATGTGCGTCTGATTTTAACTGTTGTTTTTTTCGAAAACTCTTCTAGGTATAAGAAAGTTGCAGAGTGCTCATGGTCATCTATAGTGTGTTCAAGATAGACACTTCGTAGCGCGTCAGCGCATTTTAAAAACACCAGTAGATTCATACATAATTTATTTTATTTACAACTGGCCGCTATACCTCTACAAGAGTGACTTCCAGTTTTCTATATATTTTGAAGCTATTTATACTTTCAGAGAAACCGTTACGGGTCGAGAAGCTGCTTAACGACATTGAGGAGACATTGAACAACTCAGCGATAGTCTTTAATGACGCTACCAAAAACTACACACCACCATTTTCAGTCCTCAGGAAATTAAAGCAATAACCTCATTAAATATATTCCTACTTTTATAGCCAAACTGCAAAAGAACACAAATTGTCAAAAAAAAAATACAGGAGGATATTTTTCTAAAATTGCAGTTTACTGTCTTAAAAAAAGAAGCATTGCCGAGTAAAAGAGTTGTGTGTATCAGCCTCAAAGCAGTAAGAATACGACACCATCGATTTTAAAATATATATCGAAATTAATTCTAGTACGGTTTCCTGTGAAGAAGTTGTCAAACGTCAAGCACGTATAGTGAGCGTATGGCTAATTTATTAAAGGGATATTCAATGTAGATGTGGTGTAAAATTTAGGTTAAATGCTGAACTTTTAAGATTTCCTTATCTATACAATGTTTTTTTTTTTTCATTTGCTGACTTTATTGGCAGATGTGTTGAGTGACGTGAACTTCAACAAATGCAGAAAAAACCTCTTCTTTTATATGTCGTTCGACGCATCATAAATAACACACAGCTAGGCACACAACCCATAGAACTTGTGATATTTTGGAATCAATAATGGATTTAGCTAATATACACCATTTTCGAAAAAGACTGCATATGCACATTTATATACAATCTCAAAAATGTTATTCAATCTAATTAAAATCGGACACATAAATCAAGTGTTAGTTTTGTACTTATATATTGAGATCTAACGCAATCACCACACCTAATAAGTCGATTGGTTTCTGAGATTGACAGAACTGCTTTTTAATACTGGTATGTAAAAAACGAATATTTCCGCGGACGAACTGGAATTTGATGACTGTATAGTTTTTAACATATGAGCAAAATCAACAAACACCACGAAATAATAAGATTTGAATGTAATTGCATTTTCCCCTGTTTACACCATCGACACAGAAGAAAATCGGACAACTTCTGCTTGTTTTGGCTTTATTTGGTGTTTACCATGGCTCCGTGCTATCTGGATTTTCATTGGACAACTGAAACTGTGACCTTTCGTGAACGCCAGTAAGCTTGACCTAATTGAGCAGTATAAGTTTGAGTTAGATCTCAATATACAGCGAAAAACAAAACACGGTGAGCGTTTTATGAGATGTCATTTTAATTAAAGTGATAAGTCAATTAAATTCAAATGACATCTCAAAGGGATGTGTTGGATTGGGTTTCAGAGCATACGGTACAACTGGCTCTGTGACAGGATTGTTTCGCACTTACCGTCATTTGAGATGAGGTGACCAAATGGTGAACACATTGACTTAAGAATGATCTTTCATTACATTTAACGTGAATGTCACACTGCTGAGGTTGTAAAAAAACAGTCTTTAACCATACAGACTCTGCCACAACAAAGAAAAACTTGTTCAGCAGATATGGACACACTTTCACACGAGGTATCCGAAATAGCTCACATTTCAAAATAACAAAGTAGAACTTAAATATCGCAGGGATAAACACTGAAGTGAAAACATTACCAACAGTACGTACCTCACATCAATTTCCAACGTTTTTGTATTGTTGCAAAACAATTCCGGGATCAATTTAGCGATTTATTGAAGGAAAGAAAGGAGACGTGTTAATCCTCTCAGATCTATCCAAATAGCAATATTGTCAATTCAAGTCATTTAGAATTCATAGAAAAATAAGCTTTTGCAACAAATCTAAACCCTTGATCCCTCATTGTGCGCTGCCTTAAAGCTATTTTCGCTGTCTGGTGGCATAATGGATTTGTATCGAAGAAGTATTATTTACAAAGGAACTTGAATGTATCCTATCTGTTAATAGAAAATCCCTAAAAGTAGCATTTTCATAACAAATCACAATTTCGAGAAAAGACACGATAGGTGCATTATAAAGTTAGTATATTTCGGTGTATTAGATCATCATCAGGAATAATGAGACTGCTACAAATACAACCTGTTAAACAAAACAGTATAGTTTCTTACCATGTATTTAAAAGACACAATTACTGTGAAGCAAGCTTTGCTGGGTTTTAATCTATGGTTTAGCCGAGTCTTTTTATGGCTCTATAAAGTAGGATTTCTGAACAGTTTTCAGATGTGTCAATAACAACAATAGTAGATTCTGTTAGAAAAGCTTAATTTAAGAACGTTGCCAAATTTCCGAGTAAGCTTTGGAAACATTTAGGAGGCAAGGTATTTTGGTCGAACATTCATATGACGCTGCTAGAATAGATCGATTGATAGATTAGTGCTCAACATCACATAGATCAGTTTTGCAGATACGCCGTGACATTGGTATTCTTCGATAATGAGTTGCTTTTTACTCTACTTTAGTTAGAATTTACTTTTACTCTACTTTAGTTAAACCATGAATCCTTTCAAATATATAAAGATAATGCAATACCCTGAACCCCTCAGAGCGAACACTAAACATCCCCCATGACACCGTTTATCCAAACTCCCCATAATGAAAACTCGTACATGTCACCAATAGTTTCTTTTATCAACGTGCCATTGAACAGATTCCCTGGTTTAGGTCATGCAAATGCATAGAAGTTTCTTTAGGAATTCTGCTCTTTTGCCAAGCTTAATGGACTGGATAATAAAATTCAAAGGAAGCTAGCAGCATTTAATTTACATTTACACGGCCCAGCTTTTATATAGTTTACATCTGTACCAGTGACAAAATAGCGTACCTGTCTATCATTGGAGGCAGCTTTTTGTTCTCGTTACGTCATAACAAATAATAGGAGTAATCCCCAATTACTCGTGAAAGCTTAATTATTCCACACATCGAGTCCAGCTAATTTCGATGAAAACCACAAGTTTGATGTAGAATAAGGATTTAAACTCAGGAAGATAGACAGGGATATGTTGACAAAATTTTATGAGCAAATGACATCCCAAAAAACCCAAATAGGCCTATTTTTGTGATTAGTAGTAATACAATTTTTTTCTTTTGTGTCAAACAAAACACATATAGCTCCTGCGGGAACTCTAAAAACTGTAACAAAAATGCAATCTGGTGACATGCTGTTGCAATACACAATACAGCAACAGACGATAAATTTATTAAAACTAACGACAATTTTAGAGTAACCTCTAGCTGTCAAACCTCACTCACTAGCAGTAAGGAGATCACCGGTAACAGAGATCTGCGCTGAGCTCGGTGATCAATGCAAAACTAACGTTAATCTCTTTACATCCAGAAAGAATGGAAGCATAATAAAACTTAATTTGCTCTAAATTATGTTTGATTCAACTACTGTGCCATCCCACATCTGCATTGGTCCTTACAGCATGAGGGTGGATGCCTTCATCCCCAAAACAAACCAGGGAAAGTTTCTGTGGCTGTTGCGATATTAGTTCCCGAATGCTTAACTGTTTTAAATACGTTTCGGGCATGGTGGCTTGCCTTTGCCTCGAATGTTCAAGGTTCATTGTTGCTGTCTGTTGTGATAAGACTTCACTAACATAGCCAACTGGTGATGATCGTCCTTTTGCTGTTTACTGAAAACCAGACAATCAAACACGGCTACATCAACACAGACTACTACAAACAATGGATTACAAGGCAAAATTAATTTGAAAAAACATCAATGCAGACACAAACAAAAACTTAAAAGACAACTGTCCTGGAGGTTCGTAATTCCAAGGCCACAGGGACGATGTTCGAACAGCCAATCGATCTAGTTGACTTCGACAAGACTAGGTCCCTCCATTCCAAAACAATTTACAAATTACTCTCTTGTATCGGAGTCGGTTGCTCCAGAAAACGCCTTTTCCCTCTACATCTTGTCCAACCTCCGCCTACTCGCGGGCGATTGAGTAGTGAAGATTGTTTGCAAAGTGGCGACTATATTCGACCTCGGTTAAAACCTAGCACAACCAAGGGTGCTGGTCGCTCAACGTAACGCCTTTTTAAATAAAAAATGATTGATTAATTGATTGATTGATTGCTTAGAGTTTTACACCACATTCAGCGGTAATTCAGCTACGCTGTGGCGTGAACATATTTCCAATTTATTTTTTACAATTAAAGACAACTCCAATCAGAAGCACCCTTGGCCATCAACATCAAAAGGAGAAAGAAAATGAACTGAATAGGACATGCATAAGTGTTAAAAATATTAAATATGTCAATATATCATACAAAAAAGTTAAAAATATGTCGATATATTATATTGTTCAATTTTGGATATAAAAATTGTAAATATTGAGTTTAAAATTGTGTGAATTTTAATAATATGCAATTATTCATAAAAATTAGATTTTATGATACACACCGGTCCGTTTAAGGAACTTGATGACAACATCGCCAGCAATGTTGTCCTTCATATAGGCGACTGTGTAGAGCTGTTGCCTAACAATGGCAAAATCCACACAGTCAACCAATATGTGTTTGATGTCCTACACACTGTCACAAACCTCACATTTTGGTTCCGATTTATTGTTATCAAGAAGGTGTTTTTTTGTGAAGAGAGAAACCATCGGAGCTCAATAACTTTTTTGTAGATTTTGGATCGATACAAAATGAAGACAAAGCATTCCAACTGAATACATACATAAAGGGCCAGTTCCATGTCATTCCCGAGCATCCATGATCTCATCACCACAAGACATAAATGCCTTGAAACACGAGTCTTTGGTTCTACATGAATGCATTGCATGAAGCAGAGCATGAAAACCTAACAGTGCAGAAGCGCGCTTCGGTCCTAAGTTGTTGTATATGACACAGAAATGTTCCTCTCCAGCCTGCCCTTTCCCTATAATGAAGGTATTGGACGTCGGTAAGTCTGGATACATGTAGACAAGCAACAACACGACTTCTGTGTCTGTAACTGATAACAAGTTCTGCTTCATTAAGAACAGTTAGAGCATGCAGTAGAAGCAAAGTGTCTGACTCCTCGGATGTGAGTGATGAGCGAGCCAGGAATATCAACATTGCCCTTGGTTTGTGTTCCTGTGGTCACCATAAGCTTTTTCGGTCTATTGTTGGAGCTCTTGCTGTGATATAAAACTTAACTTTGTCACCCAAATACTCGGTCAGTTCTCTTTGGTGCGAATATCTGATAAGAAATGCTTCAAGGAAATGTTTTGGATTAAAGTGTTGTCTTTCGCGTGGTAATATGTAGACTTTCCCTTGGTACTCATCTGTTCCTTGAGTGACTTTTTGATGTACCTGTCAAACACCAATCTGACCTCATCGTATTGTGCTGCCATGTTACAGATTATTTAAATTAGGCAAACTAAAAATATTAGTAGTCCGTTGAAAGTTATTGTTAATATAGTCACCTCTACATACAGGTTCTAGCCAATCTCATTCACAGTGATTATGGCATGATGTAAGGATTAATTAATTGAGCTCCCACACACCCCAGCCTTTCCCGGAATATCTGTTGAACGTTATCCTATTACATGTATACAGCGAGATGATTTCGAGGCGATAGTAGAACAAAATGGTTTGCGTCTTGTTGAGAGTGGTTCCAAGCAGTTAATTCATGCTGAAAAAATGTATTTAAACCGCATTAAGATCATTTCCCTGTCAAATTTAGGGTATTTAACTACGGTGGCGGCCATCTTGGATTGCATGCTGTTAGAACGCTAAGAAAAAATGCCACCCTAATTTTCAAGTTTATAGTATCATCTAACAAAATCAAGAGAGTTTTTGCTTTTACCAACACAAAAAAATATACGAACCCTCTTTCATGACAAATATGCCTACACTTTGACCAGAGTAACAATTATGTAATTCTATCACATTCTTTCGTGGAATCACGTGACCTCGACTAATATCTACAATTTTGCAGGTTAGCGTTTATAGCCCATATACTGTTGTATTCTTTATCTTATACGGGTGTCTAAGGTGTATTAGAATGTTTTATTACTTTCTGTATTCAGTTGGCCCTGACAGTGTGTCTCTTCAACCAGATAAAGGTCTTAACCGGAATACAGTCACTGTAACAGAGAATAACACAGTGACATTCAATTGTACCACTGGAGAGTCCAACCCTGTTGCCATCCTCACTTTCTACAACAACAGCACACCAATACTAGAATCAGAGATATCCGGTGTCAGCCAAACAAGAGGACCCAGTAACGGGTACTTTGTTTCAGGACTGTACAGCGTGACGCCAACTCGATATCTGGATGGTCATGTTATCAGATGTCAGGGACATAGAGAGGGACAAGGGATACCTGTTTTTTCTGAGCTAACACTGAATGTATATTGTATGTATATCTTGACAAAATGTGGACAAAACACAAATTTGTTTATATATCTCATCCATCATTGAAATATTTGGTATGCGATGTCAATTGATATATTAATATAAAGTGATATAAAGACAAGATTTGTGGACAGACATCGACATAAATACCAAATTCCCGTCAAGGACTAAATGATTATAAAATAACTTTTGTCATTTGGTCAATCCTAACAGAAATAAGTAGGACTGTAGAGGAGAAGTGCTGCATAGTAATTGCGTTCTTAATTTCATCCACAGATAAACCACAAGTTAGCTGTGACAGATCCCAGTTAAAGTTGTTTGAAGGAGAACAGACACTTTTGATTTGTGTGATTAAATCCAAGCCGGTGCCTATGATATCCTGGACAAAGGATAGGGTAGAAATAGGTCAGAGATATAAAGCACAGGTGAACCAGACAAGCAACGCGTACAGCCTGTCTTCCCAGATTGCTATTCTTGCTGCCAGAGCCAGTGATTCGGGAGTTTTCACAATCACAGCTAAAAACACTTTAGGTTCCAGTTATGAAGATATCGTGATTGATGTAATCGGTAGGTATGGCATCGTTAACAAAGATGTTTACAATTTGGCTGCATTACTAAAACAGCTCAGCAATGCAGATTAAAACTGTTAATATGACATTTGTTTTCCAGAAGGACAAATTGGTCCACAAGAAGTTCAAGTGACATCCTGCAAAGAGGGTCAAGTAGAATTGATTTGGCCGTCTGGGATAAGCGCAGCTGTTCTTGAGTACTACAAGTTAGAAAGTAGACAACCTGGGAAGGAATGGGAAGGGACACTGGTCAGAAATCCTGGTCAGGGAAGATTGGTTCAGAAAACACTCACAGGTCTACAGACTGGCGCTCAATATGAATTTAGAGTACAGCCTAACACAGACCTTACTTTGTCAGAATTTGCTATAACAAATTGTACAGTGGACGGTACGTTTTGTTTCATATGCATTTATTCTCATCCGTCGAACATGTTTTATTTTTAGTACTGTCTGTTGGAAGTACGTTTTAATGTATTATGAAGGTTATATATATTCATTTCAATGCAGTATTGATAACCCAGCATGTCGCCCTCATGGGGCTCCCATGCCAAACTGTAAACCCCATACTAAACTGTAACGGTTCCTACATTGGAATCAACAGAAATAAAACATATTTGAAAACCCGTATTGGTAAATGGAGCAACAGCAGTCGGTGAAAGATGTTTCATTATTGCATGACATATATTATGCCAGTTGAGCGGACCGATGCTAGCTTGTCATACCAAAATACTACCCATTTTTATCTCGCGTATTCTAATAATACAACAAATTTGCTAAAGATAGACCAGATTATATTGCATGATTGTTAATAAAACTAGATATTTAGCGCATATGTACATTTAATAGACAAACCAGTATCTTTTATCATATTACGCTATATGTTTTGCCCTAAATTACGTTTTATATATTTAAATTTGGGATAAATAACGTAATGATAAAAATGAATATCTATTTTCCTTACTCAGAGTTCTGCTATAATTCTTTTTTTAGTTTATTCATGCCATACCTACTTGATCAAAAAAAGTATATTATAAGTTTAGCTCATCGAAATTATAAATAAAGATTATGAATATGTCAATCAAATTCAAATCAGTGATCAATTAGTATGTAGTACTCCACGGCTTCTATGAAAAACAGTTTGTACTGATATCTTGCCCGTGTTCAAATAAAGTTCATTATCATTATTTTTCTTATATATGCCTCCCCAAAAAAGAAACTACTCTTATCTAATGGCCGTATTGTTTTTCATTTGTTTGATGGTGCTAATAAAGTTATTAACCAGTATCATGTAGTGTTAAGTCTGTATGAATCAAATGTTGTATACTTTTTTCCGTGCATTTTCCAGTAAGCGGGAGGAAAAACGTGGGAGAAAAACTGACTTACGGATCTGACATCACAGGAGCAGGAATAGGAGTTGGGATAGCTGTGGGATGGCTCACTGTTATTATCGTTGGTGTTGTAGTGTGGATGATTCGTCGTAGAAATCGTATGTCTTCAACATGTAAACCCTTTCTATTTTTAATTTGCCTAAACCTATAAAATATTGTTACGTCGTTTTTTTGTTTTTTATATTCATATATATATATTCAGCAGTAAAAGGAAAATTATGTATATAATAACTCGACCAAAAATTAAAAAATATAAATATGTTTTTCTATATTTCAGGTACTGAATGTATGGCGAAGAAAGAAAGGTAGGGTTTCCTGGTATATTATATTTAAGAATGTGCTATCAAATAAGGGAACACAATGCAAACATGTGGATACCGTATCTGTTTGAGCTTTTCAGTATTCTAAGGTACTGTCAGCTGTGTAAATGTATACCAATTACAACTGAAGCAAAACTGAGCTTTCTCTTTGACTGTATGTAGACGCTTTTTTTAACTTGTTTTACAGAAACGAACTACCAGCTCCACCAGGAGAGGATTCCATACCTACGACAAGAGACGGTAAGTCGGTAAGCGATGTACTGGGGATTACTGCAGACTTGTGGATTACTGCCGCCAATAATTAGATATTGGCTGATGTTTCAAAGTTATTTTCATAGCTTTACGAATGTTCTGTTGATTCTGATTTTGGGTCTTCCTTACTTGGTATAGTAGTTATCAACAATGCCTTTTAATTATTTGTTGAATGACAATGTCCTGTTTTGTCCCTTAGAAACACAATCGATTTCAATATTTAAAACGGATGTTGCGTTCGGGACTCCTCGCTGTCACCATTCGTGCTGTATTTATTACTCGTACTTTAGTGAAAAGCATTCGCGAGCACTCCTCTCTAGTGATAGCCACGATTTCACAACCTATAATTTCCGTTCGAGTGCTACTATTGTTTGGAAACAACACTTGTCAACTCGATGCTTATGGAATAAAACGAGTTTGTGGTCGTAATAACGACGAATAGTTAACAATAGTTACACCAGTAATGGTGATTATGACTGTCCTGAATAGAGCATTATTAAACAGCTGTAATTATGTGATCACCTGGCGTTACCAAAAAGAAAAAACAATCCTTCTACGGTCCCAGTTTGTCATACATTTGGTGATCTGCCATGAACATCTCTCAATATCATGATGTATTGAGTAATGCAGTGTAACTAATCCGTATGTGGTAATTCTTTTTTAATATGTACTGGCAATTATGAAAATATGAATATCCCTGAACTTGGTAAGTTTTTTCGTATAGGGTAGACCACAAATGCAAGAAATATCCAAACAAATTAGCTTCTTTTTCATTTAATCTTATAGAAAACGAGGTGGAAGGCAATGTTGTTGTTTTTTTTTTTTATCCCATCGACATATTTATAGTAGGGATATTGTCGTCACAACGTCCGTCCGTCTGCCTGTTTGTCCGTTATATAAAGGGCGTGAACAAGATATAAACAAAACCACATAACACAAGTTTTTCAAATTTTGGAAACACATCCCGCTTAACGCAGGGTTTTCAAATTTGGAAACACATTGGTATTGCACTAAACTACATTCCTATTTAAATTAAAGTCATTTCAATCAAATCTCTGGTTTCTGTAGCAACATAATGAAATTAATGATACATAATAATAATAATAATAATAGTATACCAGACGATGTGAACAAGGTTAAAACCATACCACTTGACGCAGGCTTTCAAATTGTATTTACAATAAGGCCATTCCTGTCAAATTTATGGTTTTCATGGCAACATAATGATAACAATAGAATAACAGTGAACCCGGTAAAAACCATACCACTTAACACAGGTTTTAAAAAGTTTTTAAAAGGATTAAGTGAGTCACACTCATCTCTGGTTAAACAGATGAAATGCTTAAAAAGTTTATTGACCAAACACGGGAACTGAAGTAATTTCAAAAGTAAAAAACCATGGTGTATTTCATATATTCCGATTGGCAACGTTATACGTAACTACTTTTACACTCAATTTGTTAAACATTGTTTTACAGGACATTATGAAGAACTAAATACGAGACAATCAACAGGTAACTCATTTCGTTTTTCACGCGAAAGCTTTGTTTCAATTGTAAAAATAATAACTACATCAATAAGCATAAATTATAAATATGGTAAATTTGTACACGAGTCGTCATCCTTCTGTAACTCATGACCCTGAATAGCAATGAACATTGCTATGATGTACATTGGACATAACATAATAGCAGACATATATAACATATAATTTGAAGGAAGACAATCCTCGATTCTCATTGTCATTTTTATAAGACAAACCATTTAGTGAAAGATTTAACTAAATATCAATATTTTTAATTTGTTCTCAGAACTCATGTGTTCGCCCTGATTAGCCATACACCATCAAGATAATTTGTTTCGATCATAATTTATGGCGCGTGTGTAGAGATATCTATATTTAGCATCAGTAGCAGATGAAGGTGAAAAGAACAACATTCGTTAATAATTCATTGAATTCTTCTTTGTTTACAGGGCCACAGTACGATTCACTCACGCCAGCCACGGGTCACCAGGAACAATTGAATGTGTATGAGAACACTTCAGCACTTTGAATCATTGTCAATTTTAGTGCTCATTAACCATAAGTAAATCTACCTTGTTGTTTACAGTATTTCCAAAGTCTGTAACACCAGTATAGCTGGTGCGTTTTGCTTTTCGCGAAAAAGTGTTTGCCTTATAGTTTATTCGATTTGAACATTTTAGGTTTTCGCTTGAAAATGTTAGCTGTGGTTAAGTTATAATATACTATTGTATATACAAAGATGGTTTGCAACTCATTGTTTTATTATGTTATAATGTTATCAATATTGTTATTTGGCATGGTGATTGGGGTGATTATGGTGATTGAAATGAATTTAAACAATAAAAAGTTATTTAAATGGATGCATAGTGTTACACTGTGCAAGGTTTACATGACATACATGCTGGTGACCTGTGACCCTCTCTCCCTGACCAGGCACCGACAACACACTAGACATGTGATAAGTATCTCCTGGTTGGCTGGTGATAAGCTCTTTGTCTTACTAAACAGATAAGGGTGCAAGGTTTTGAACCTGGTCAGTAGACTTGGTATATTTACATTCACCAGACATGTCACAGTTGTTTTCCTTTTGTTTGATTTGTCCACCTTCCTCCCCAACCACCGCCATGCTTTAAAATGTTTAGTCCTCCAAATGTGTCCACTATACGGTCAGCCCCGGGACATGCTTTACCTTCAGGTATACATGCAGTACTGGGCCGCAACCAGATGCCCTGCACATACTTGCATTTGGCTTTTGTGTACCCTGTCAAGGCTGCACAGCTCTGCGAGGATCCTACAGTTTGGGGCATCAAGATTTGTCCACTGCGTTGTCAGCCAGGGACATTACTTTACCTCCTGAGCGACTTGCACTACTGTGTCGCAACAAGACGCCATTCGCGTATTTGCATTAACATTGGGTATACCCTGTCTCGGCCGCATAGCGCCACTAGGATAAAAGAGTTAACGTCTAGTTCTTGGGGCTTCCTCCCCAACCACCGCCATGCTTTATGGAACGTTTTTACAGAATTGGGCCTCAAGCTATGTCCACTATGCTGTCAGCCCGGGACTTTGCTTTACCCTCAAGTCAACATGCAGGACTGGGTCGCAACCAGACCCTCTACACGTATTTGCATTTTACCTTGGGTGTACCCTGTCGCGGCTGCATAGCGCCGGTAGGATGTAGTAGTTTGGGTCCAGTTGTTGAGCATGCCCCCAAATGCCAAAATCTGCCTGTTATGTTTATGTAAAATAAATGCCATATAACTATAATCATAAAGTTTGTGTAAAATAAAGACTATACATCTTCCTGCTGTGTTGTGTTATGTGTAAATTCAAAGTGTAAGTACGATACATATTCCCCAACCCGATTCTGCGCATGGTATTGAAAATATAGAGAAAATTGTTAGTCATGGTATAAAAA
>JAVFBW010137591.1:0-13200 GCA_034783835.1 Mopalia ciliata
TTGGGCAAGAAAAATAAAATCTTGGGCAAGAAAAGAAAAATCTTGGACAAGAAAAATAAAATCTTGGACAAGAAAAAAAAAATCTTGGACAATAAAAAAAATCTTGCATGAAAAAAATCTAGGAGTTGAATTTATGAATCTTGAATTTTTTCCGCTTTGGCGTGCCATACACAGATCATTGTGCACCTTCTGTGGCATTATGTTTCAGGTGACGGTGCCACAGCCCTTAACGCTGCATTGAAGGAAGTTGAAAGTTTAGTTGCAACCCGATTGTTTAAGTTAGACAAATCGTCACGTGCTGCCATAGTTCTCACAGATGGTAAGTGAGTCTTAATATGTTTTTATAATTATCATTTTTTGTGTTGATTTACACTAGAAATTTTTACATACTTGTGTATTTAAATTTTCGTTCTCTACATTAAACCATTTATGATATATTATGTCTATTTAACTGTCAGTTTAAGCCAAAACAATAAAACGTATTTGTAGTTAATCCCTCGGTTAAAAAAGATACAGATTGAATTACTAATACGGAGGTTACCAGCTATGACGTTAAGACAACCAAGTGACGTCCCTTTGCTAAAAAAAAAAAACGTTATCGGTTTACGGCAAATGAGGGCTAGGGCCATAAAGCTATATTTTCCTGAGAATAATCCACCGGCAATGTTAAAGTATGGACAGGCTGCCCTACCGTGCCATAAATTGGCAGCGTCAATTTGCAAGGGATGTCACTCTGTTGTCGTAGCGTCATAACTGAAAACCTCCTTATTGTTAGTGGCTCCCGTAGAGAATGATTCGCCGCCTTTGACTGGATAATAATTGGCGGACAAAACTCCATGCCTTACGCACAGACCGCTTGGTCATAAACCTAGTTCCATTTTGAATGTTTACATGTAGTCATATCTGCTAATTCAGCGTTGACTGTACTTTGGTGTCATTCAGCTGTACATCAGTCCTATTGCCTTTTTAAAGATACCAGTCACCAAAATCAAACAAACAAACAAATTCTAAAAATACTAACAAGTTTAATCATTTGAAAACAAATAAAATTGTTCAATTTATGTTGACCTACACAAGCCGTTTTCAATTTTTTGTGCCCCTTGGCTTATTGTTAACGGAGAGCACCTCCGTTACTTCCTGGTAAGACAGTAATGCTGCAGGTTTGTTCAAAGTTCCCAGTCTGTGTTAAAAAGCTACATGGTACTTGATGGTTACAAAATGCGCTGGCAAAGCTGATAAAGGGTACATTATTTTGTAAACATCAACTACCATCTAGCTTTCTAACGCCGACTGGGAACTTTGGGCTAAACCGGCAAAATTACTGTCTCACGAGGAAGTCGCATTTAAAAATGACGAAACTATACTGTCTTTATAATTTGTTCGTTTGTTTGATTTGGGTGACTGGTTGTCTTTAAAAAAGGAATTTAATTGATCTACGACTGAATAACTTCAAAGCGTAGTCCCGGAGTATGTATACAGCTGTAATGTGACTTGCTACGGCCGCGAAATTTATGGCGTTTTAGCGAATATCACTACATTTAGATATTCAAAATGGTCCTAGGTTTATGAGGAAGCGAGCTGTATGTAAGACATGGAGGCAAGCCCTCTTCCGGTTTAATCAAATTAGGGTACCTTATTATCCGTATGGCTAGGCAGTGGTAAATCAATGAGACTAGTGATAATGAATAACTCAGATCTTAAAGCTGTTGTTATTTACAATAGGGTCAATTTTGATATAATAGGATTTTTAATTATAAGATGTTTTTGTTTTCAAATTGCTGTATTCGACACCCCTGTGCCATGTGACTACTTTTTCACACCTGAGCCTCATTTATATTTCTCCTTGGTGGTCAATCACTTATTGTATTAAATATAATGTATGATTGTTCATTGTAGAATTGAGTCATTATATTTGATTATCATCAGGAAGGGAAGTGCTAATGTTGATTACACACATATATATTTGTTTTCTGATTATTTTTAGGAATGTTTAATCTAAAGGGTGACCCAACAGCAACAGCTTTGAATTTGAAAGAGACATATGAGGTGGATATGTACGCTATTGGGATAGGCCCTAATGTCACCCAAACACTACTTAAAGATATTGCCAGCAAAGATCAATATATGCGTCTAGAAACGGTGGAGCAGTTGAACGAAGTCATCGATCTGGTTACCAATAACGACACAAGGGGTAAGACATCAGTTTAAAGGCCTTTGTGCCATTTTTATACCCCCCCCCCCCCCTTCCCCCCGCCAGATATTTGCAGGGGAATCCTAAAATAGGGGCCGTCTGTCCGTCTCCACTTTACCTCGTGTCATATTCCGGGCTCAATCAAGAAAATTACTCACTGTGTCGAGCTGAGATTTATTTTATTTAACAGCTGACTTATTAAGTGCTAATCAAGTAACATTCTTAGAAGTTTGTATGCTCGTCAGTTGTCCGTCATTTGCCTTCACTCTACCTTCTGTCTTATGCGGAGTTGTATCTAAAAATTCTCTCAATGCATAGAGTTCAAGATTATTTCATTTAACAGCTGCCGTATAGGGACTGTGCACTATCATAGTGCTTTTCATGTTGCATTCTTGGAAGTTTGTCTGTCCATCCACCAGTCTGTTCTTTACCTTCACTCTACTTGCTGTAATATCCGGATGTTTATCTAAACAGTATTCAATGTATCCAACTCAAACTTGTTTCATTTAACAACTGCCAAATTGTGATCGTACTATCATGATGCTAATCATGTAACATTCTTGGAAGTTTGTCTGTCCGTCCATCCATCTGTTATTTACCTTCACTCTACTTGCTGTAATATCCGGATGTTTATCTAAACAGTATTCATCTTTTAGCTGACATATTGGGTATGTGCACTGTAATGACGCTAATCATATAATATCCTTGGAAGTTTGTCTGTCAGTCCATCCGTCTGTTCTCTGCCTTCACTCTACCTGCTGTCATATTCGGATGTTTATCTAAAAAAAAGTTCTCAATGTATCAAGCTCAAACGTTTCATTTAACATCTGACATATTAGGACTGTGCACTGTAATGGTGAACTTGCAAGACCCAAACAGACCCCAGACGACCAGTGCTTTCTGGACATTTTTAGGTCCTGTTTTACTCAGCCTAGAGGGCATAGAAACAGCTAGGCGCCCATAATCTAAGTGCTCATTTGGTACTTCAAGCACAATTAGCGCTAAAATATACCAAAAAGGTCAAATTAAATTCAACGGGCAAGCCGCCAATTCCTGAGGGCTTGATCTTATTCAACGACTTGACAGCGAGGTTTCTTGAGAGTGAAAGTAAAATCCGACAGTGTGACCTGTTCTTCCATTAACTTGACAGAGACATCCTGCAACAAATTAATCACCTCTGCTTTCTCAATACCTTCTGTCGACAATATATTGTCATAAAAGGTACTGCGTCCATCATATCTTGGGTTTATGTAGATCTAGATCTGGAAACAATGTCTCGACATGCACTTCTAGCCTGAGCAAGTGAACAAAAGTTTCCTGTAGAGGTTTTCCCATCAGCAGCATATTAATGTCAAAGTCAAAATGAATACAATTGAAGACAATATCTGGCTTAATTAACGGTGTCTTAAAAGAACCATTTGGTGGTTAGAACAGATATTAATAAGCTGTAAATGACACAAGTGTTTCTTGACACCAGATCAGTTTGATGAATGTGGTATTGGTGGGCTAAAAGAGGTCGAAAACCCGGAAATTCAACAATACCAAAAGACTCAAAGCATTAAAAATTGGCCTTGGATGGCTGGCCTGTATTTCAAAAAACAAGAAAAGGTTTGTTTTATTGCTGTATTCTGTTTACATTCATCCCTTTAGAAAACACATTTCAAGGTAGATAAAACAGTCAGTGCTGAAACTCCAGTGATAGACAGCATCACAACTCATCACTCCAATGTTATTTAAGTTGGAAAACAATTGGTAGTCCTATAAGTGAAAAACTCTTGAGTACGCCATTCAACCCAACTCAAACAATCAAATCTATGTTTGGGTTTTAATTCTTGTTTTTCTATTCCATCAAGAATTTGGAAACAGTTTTTACACAGCTTTATTTTAAAGAGACTTTATTTAATACTTTAACGTTTCATAAAATGGATTCTTCATACAACTCCCACTGCATACTCTTCCACAGGTCAATTCTTTTAATCATGCAGGTAAATCAGATATGTCAAGAAACGTGACATTCAATAAGAATGACAATCTTGATTAAATTAGACAATGACCATATATAACCTTTAACAAATTAACGAATAAGTTTGCAATTTTCCTTACAGTTTACGTTTGTATGTGGGGCTTCCCTTCTCAACAGGAAATGGATGCTAACGGCAGCACATTGCTTTATTGGCGACGAAAAAAATGACGTGGCGAAGTGGAGAGTGCAATTAGGTACATTTTCCTTTGGAACATATTGCCATGGTCGCAAGATTCCATCATTTCATCAATTTATGTAACTTTATATATTTTTTTGATTATTATTTTTTACCAATACTGTTTATAATTAACAACAATGCACTGTCCATCATTATCATTATCTGGGTGCATTTCATTGTTAGCCAAGATATCCTAATAACCTACAACTTTATGTAACTATGGTAAATGGTGGGCATACAGATCGTTCAAATCTTTTGTCCCCAGAAGCTCTGACATCAATCGCTCCTTTCCATTACGTAGTCGTTTCAGGAAGGAATCAAACCAATCAGCTTTTTTATTAACAGCTTAATGCGCATGGTTGTGGATGTGTTTTTGTGGGGGTTTTTTGTGGTTTTTGTCCATTAGGGGGGGGGGGGGGTGATGATCATTGAGCTGTAAAATAATGAGCTATTCGGTGAACTAGAGTTTCACATGTATCACGCCGGTTGTCTCTACTGATTGATACATATATGCGATATGCTGAATTAAGAATTATATTTTTAAGATGTGCTTTTCCAGGTAGTGCATTGCGAGACGGCAAAAAGGGTGTCACAGTAAACATGGCGAAAATATTAATACATCCTAATTTTACGACTCAGCCTCACGAGCTACACGACCTGGCATTAATCCGTCTCCAGATACCGATAATATTCACGGCAAACATCCGACCAATTTGTCTGCCTGACCAGATTCATCAATACAAAGGTAGGGACAAATTAGCCCATGCCATTGGTTCATTTCTTGGTCAATTTTGTGGAGTGGACTGCTGTGGGTAGGGGTTGGGTTATGTGGCATATTGTGAAATAATCTGTGTTTAAGTTTCATCAAAAGATAACTGACTTGCTTCATCCCAGTTGCAGATTCCTTCGCAAATTTTGATCTAGGATCTATTTAATAACGAACTCCATACAAATATAAGAACTATAGATAAATTTCAGAGTATTTCAGTTTGAAGTATGTGTGTGTGGGGGGTGGGGGGGTGGGGGGGGTCCATGACAAACCCCCTAAGGCATTATAGAATCAGGTTTTCTAAAATGGAAAAAAATGGAAATTATAAATAAATTGAAATATTCAGCTGTACTACAAATACTTTCAGAGCTGATGGAGTTTTGGTGCCATTGTTCCGGAAAGAATTCCCATCTCCTGTGCTACTTGTGAATTTCTATATGCTAATATTGGATAGAAGAATCATCTATGTTTGTCTCAAATTTACAAACTGTGGTGCAAATGTGCCAAATACAAGAACAAATGACGTATTAATACCCCTAAAAATATAAAATCATAACATATTTCAGGACGAAAACTTTTCTAATGACCATCCTCTTTTCCCACGAAAAAGTGTCACAAATCCCAATATTCCTTTATACCTTGATGGCACTTCCCGCGAACGAGTAAATGTCAGAACTGTACTTTGTGCAACTTGATGATGACATATGAAACTAAAAAACGGTCCTTCAAATTTTATCAATTCGTCTTAGTTCTCTTTTTATATTAATACTTCTAAAATTAATGATGAAAATTTGACTCTTTTTCATTAAAAGATGAATAATTACAAAAGTAAGCCGAACTTATAAAAATTTGAAGGATCCGTTTTTAGCTTGATATGTCTCTAATAAGCATGCCAAATTTCACAGGGGTATTAACAAGGTGCCTACCATCCTAATTAATCGTTCACGGGATTGAGTCTTTCCGTTGACCATCAGGTATATGAGTGACCAATCACGTGCTTTGCCCATTATTTCAACTTGATACATCTACTAAATGTTTATACATATATTCGAGTGTTACCGATGAAAGAGGTATCAATTGGTATTTATTTTAATACTCAACACACAAGAGTATATAGCAACACTAGTAATACAGGTTTAGTATTCTAAAGGTCGATGGTTGGGAAATTTGGGTATTGGTTATTATCACAGACACTTGTATCTAGCAAGTAGACATGCGCTCTTGGGAGCCTACGTCATTCGTCAATGGTTACTATATATAATAATACAAAAGATGGGAAACCAGCTTCCGTAGTTACGTCCACAAACGATGAAATAACAAAAAATAAAACTCACATGGACTCTTCAACATATCCGCCGGCCTACGCCGGTCATTTTGTAAAACTAAACATAGATGACTGCTGTCGTCAAAAGTTTGTACTTTGCGATATTCCGTAGCTTCTGTGTCCCTTGCCATTTTTTTAATTTAGAAATTAACCAATGCGCTTGAGCAGTTTACGAAACTATAGTTCTTTAAGACATGCCTTAACATATGATAGAATCTCTCACGGTCTTGCGATTGTTTTGTGTCAAAGGTCGCTTCTTCCAAATAAGAAGAGTCTGGTGCTGGTAAGGCGTGACGTTTCGACAACTGCGCAAGCATACTGGCTAATTTCTAAATTCAAAAAATGGCAAGGGCCACAGAAGGTACGGAATATAGCAAAGTACAAACTTTTGATGACAGCAATGGCATCTGTGTTTAGTTTTATAAAGTGACACCTCCCAGTAAGCCGGCGGATATGTTAAAGATTCCAGATGAGTTTTATTTTGGTTGTTGTTATTTTTTCGTTATTCATCGTTTGTGTAGTAACCTTTTACGAATGACGTAGGCTTCCGAGAGCGCATGTCTACTTGCTAGATACAACAGTGTGTAGCAACACTTGTAAAGGTCGATGGTTGGGATATTTGGGTATGGGTTGTTTTACACACAACGGTATGTAGCAACACTTGTAAAGGTCGATGGTTGGGATAATTGGGTACGGGTTATTATGTACGTTGTTCTACACTATAAATTGTTTAATTAATTCTTATATGATTGTTTGAATATTTTG
This sequence comes from Mopalia ciliata, assembly GCA_034783835.1. Classification (NCBI taxonomy): domain Eukaryota; kingdom Metazoa; phylum Mollusca; class Polyplacophora; order Chitonida; family Mopaliidae; genus Mopalia; species Mopalia ciliata. The sequence continues at coordinate 7,251 of JAVFBW010137591.1, forward strand.
AATATAGCATGGCATAATGGAACAATTCGTTATAATATAAAATGTTACAGGTATGGCCGGAACTGCCATCAACGTATAGAGGAATAATATTAGTTACCGACGTTTTAAGGGTGTACAGACTTTTATAATCGTCCTGCAAACTCTTATGGGCTTGTTGGACTGTCATAAAATCTGTACACCCTGAGAAAGACATTTGTAACGAATTTATTATAAATCAAGCCACAGTACGTGCGATTTTGTTCACTTATAAAGCACAAGAAAATCTGCTCTACAGCGACACGATCTATGTTTGCGTTCTGGGATACCCCCCTTGACAACTAGCGCTGCCATGACAACTCACGCAGCTTCCAGGGACATTGGAAGGGCCGAAGACGCTGCAAAAAAAATGAGCCAACACAAATTTGTTTCTTGCTTTTTAGCGTCATTAAAATTGAGCGCTTATAAAGCAGATATGTTTTAAAATGTCTGTCAACCAAAAATCGATTTCAAAAATAAGTTTTATTAAATTGAGAAAAAAAATTTGAAGCGTAGGCGGCAATGTTTGTGTTTATATCACCCGTGAACTCTTGTGACATTTGGAACCTCCCGGGGTGTACGGGTTTTTACCCCTGCAAATTGACCAATCAGAACACAACGAATTTGTTTGACGGATAAAAGCAAATCACCAGTTGCACAAAGTACACACCGGAACTACCATCAAGAAGTAGAGGAATTATGGGATTTGTGACACTTTTTTGTGACAAAAGAGGTTTGTCATCAAAAAAATGTTCGTCCTGAAACAAAGATGATTCTTCTTTCCAATATAAGGATATAGAAATCCACAAATAGCACAGGAGATTGTAATTCATTCCAGACCAATGGCTCCAAAACTCCAGCCGCTCGGAAAACTATTTGTAGTACAGTTCGAATATTTTAATTTATTTATAATTTCCAATTTTTTTTCCATTTTAGAAGACCTGGTTCTATAATGCCTTAGGGGGGTTGTTATTATATATGTTGTTCTACACACAACAGTATGCAGCAACACTTCTAAAGATCTATGGTTGGGACCTTTTGGGTGTGGTTTATTATGTACGTTGGATACTCAGAAAAACAGGGAAGGCAACTGATCTATGTTCTATAACAAATGTGAATTAGTTGGTTTGAGGTCAAATACTGAAAGAGTCTGTCCTACAATCTCCATAAAATGTCCCTGAAAAGACATAGACAATCAGATCATTGGACTGAACTTTAAGTTCACACAGATATGGATGTCGTAGAATCAGTTTTAAAAATGTATTGATATCCCGATCCTTGTTGTCTGAGTGGGGAGGTTTTTGAATTTTTTTTAACTCAGACTGAAAAATATGGATTTCGAGTCAACCTCAAAATAAAGCAGCAAATAAAATAGTGTGATATGACTAGAAAGTTTATGGCGGAATTGTACCTTCTTTACTTGGATGCTTTCGTCTCTTTACCCCACCCTTAACTAACACGACAAAGACAGTAAGGGCCAATTTACTATGAGCCTGGGTTGTGTACATTTTTCTGAGATGTTACCACCTACACAGGTGTCAGGGAATTATTTACTAGTTTTTATATTAGGCTGTATTTAAGCCTATAAATACCAGCAACTACTTACAGCACTGCCATATCTTAGAATTTGATTTATTCGCTTACAAACCTGTGACTTTCTATACAATTTAATCGAGCTGTTACGTAGACAGGGGAACACCATTCCTAAATTCCATGGCGGATATTGACGAGTCGGTTCCGGAGATACACGAAGGGAAGCTTGATCTGAAAATTAAAAAAGGGGAACAGACGACTTTGCGAATGTTCTTTAACGGGCTCGTCTTCAGACAGCGAATTTATCGATGATAACTTATCTGATGACCAGAGTTGATAAACAAAACTATGAAGCAGAAAGAGAGAGACTGCAAACCATTCACATGGAAACAATAGGTCGCCGAAAATGACATGAACATATTAATTTTATCCAAAACATTTGTGATAAATTTTGAAGAGAAAAAATATATAATATACTCCGTCAAAAAAGAACTTGAAACTTAATACAAGATATATTATTTTTAGTATTAGAGGTTAATGCGTTGTCAAAGAAATCATGACACACAGCAACTCCGACTGCACAAGCATGCAGTTCGTGCTAGCATACATCAAGGATAAAGCATGTTTTCTTGTGTTTCTACTCACGTGAACCTATGAGACACGTGTAATTGAGTCCACGTTATCACAGTAGAGTGACATCTCGGGAAAACAAGTTCTTATAGTACACCCGTGGATTTGCAATGACACGACTGTCAAACATTCAACGTGAACATGTCATTGGAATTCTGAATACAAGAACGTCGGTACATGACGTTGCCAGGGTTGTAGGATGTAGTCGACGGACTATTCATGCTCTCCAGACACGTCTCCAACAAACTGGCACCTCAGTACACCAACCTCGTTCGGGTAGACCATGTGTGACGACACATGCAGAAGACAAATCGTCTTACGTAATTTGCGTAATCGACTTCTCACTGTAACGTTCACTAGGAATGAATTGTGTAGATGTCGTGGGACTGCCCAAACCATACGTAATAGCCTGCCATAACATCGACCAATTTTAACCCAGTTACACCGACGTCCACGGCTTCTCTGGGAACAACGACATCTGAGATGCACTCAGCGTATTTGGAATATAGATCAAGGGCTCATTCCAGAGAATACTGGCATCAATGTCATGGAGTGGTCAAAGGTCTCCCGACCGTAATCCCATGGAACATGTATATGATGTGTTGGACAGAAGACTCGTCAAGTAAGGAACCCTCCACAGAATTTGCAGGAACTTTGTGCCATGTTGGTACAATTATAGCGACGCATCCCCCAAGCTGTGTTCAGACGCATCATTCAATCCATGAGGAGACGTTGCGTCGCATTTGTACACGCATGGAGGGCATACGCGCTATTGTCATGCTTTCATCAAGTTGTAACTTACCATTTTCACTCTCTCACATTTCCGTAGCATTCCGGTGGAACTGGTTACATTATGAACATGACTTTTATGGTACACCGTCCTGAATGGGTACAAAATGGAATTTAATTATTATTTAAAACGCCTTTCTTGTATGTTCGACTTATCGACATCCAAACGGGTGTGAAGTTTATTTTTGACTGAGTTTAGGATTGAACATTTATAATAATATCAAACTTTCATGCCTCAAAGTTTCATAAACAAGTTTTACATGTTTTAGTGGGGGAAAAAATTCAACATTGTAACATTAACGTTATTATGAAAAACGGTTTGCCACATGCCTACTGCTCGGTTATCTTATATCTGTGAAATAGGGCCACTGGTTTGCTCAGGGCTATACAAGTGTGTCAGGTAACTTTGTTTTATCTGCTGATATCTGTTTCATAATATAATATAATTGACTGGTAACTGATAGACTATTTCTGTTTGATAGTTGGGAATTTTCAAGACGACTGGTATAAGGATAACGAACAGGTCATTGTTACTGGATGGGGTGGGATCAAACCCCAAGGAGTAGAGAGTTACGATTCAGTGGTCTTAAGTAAACCACTGAAAGTCATTGTAATGCCGAAACAAAGTGATGCCACGTGCGAAGCTAGTGCTGTGAAAGCGAAAAAGAAGTTACAGTACGAAGGAATATACTGTGCAGGTATGCTAAAAAAATGTAAATCTTAACTATTGTTTATTTTTACTTGTTTATGAAAAGTATTTCAGATATTATTTTATTTCAGCAGGACTAGGAAAACACAGCATATAGGCACTGACAAATCATGCTGGATTTAAATATGACTCGTGAATAAATAAATAAAAATGCTTTGTTCTTTATTAAGATCTGGAGAATGTGGTGGGGAAAAGATTATATTGGAGACACCTTGTTAGCATGAACTAAGACCTCGTCGTCACAAAAATCTACAACTAAATGATACAGTACCGACCCAGCACTCGTTTCAAACCGTTTGCTGAACATGTATCCGCGTGAAAGCGGAGAAGGAGACATCGACCGCTCCAAAAGCGGAGACAAACGGGCGATTAAAATCGATTGCGCCGATTTGATCGCCAGCAAAAGTTATCGGCCGACTTGAGCGCCCAAAAGTGGCGATTGACCCATCGATCCGACGAATTGTGTTCGGTTTTTTTTTTTAACTTAAAAAAAGCCACTTAAATCCCTTGATTTGTCCATTGTGGCTAGAATAAAACGGAAATATATTTACACTATAAAAGAAGATTACGACCTAGAAAGTTTATTCAAAGTATTATGTCATCAAAACCCAGGGTAGACGATTAAAGGGAAAACATTATTTATATATTGAGATCAATTTGCTTGCGTCGATTCGAACCCGGGACCAATACTCCACCGACTGAGCTACAGAGGCTCATGGCGAAATGAGTCCCGTACTATACTTCAGTGGAGGACCGATTTTTTCGCTTAAAAATTGGTTCAGTTCCCAATGAGCGTTCGACGTAGTCCTGAAGCAATTACTACATGGCTTCAAAATAAAGTGGCGTAGTGGTAGCGTGTGCGCTTACTGCTCCTTTTTCGATTTATCGTTCTCGGGATTGAGTACGTTTGTCAATACAATATGAGTGCCACATGATGTGTCTCTGGCAATCGCGGCGGTGGTTTTACGAGGTTTCCTCATGGTTTTCCAACACAATAAGGCAAGGATTAGTGTGAAGCGGACAACCCGTCGTTTTATAAGTGAAATACCCTTGAGTACGACGTTGAGCCCCAATCAAACAAACAAACAATTAAAAAGGGGACAATGTTGCCCTCAGGAGGCTGAACGTTGCTCATTCCAAGTGAATGCATGATCTAAGTTGTCTTGAAAGAATCAGTCACGGGTGTCCCAAAAAGGAACAATAACCATTAACTGGTACATCATGTGGTAAACATGAAATCATACTTCTTCACAGATATATCTAAATTTGGGCATTTGAAGAAAAAAAACACACCAAACATTGCAGCTGTCTTTTATAGCGGTAGATCTCAGAACGAGGCAATGCTACTCAGAACGAAGTCACATGCCCGAATTCAAACCACCGATTGAAATCACTCCGATTAGAATGAGACACACAAGTCGCTTAGGGCACGATGAACCCAATCACTTTTCACGAAACCACCAACAATACCGCGCACCACGCATTCATGGAAGACACCCACATCTCAGCACAAAATCGTTAGTACCAACCATCCTAAGTCAGTGGTGCGTAGCCTAACTACATACCAATAAACATTCCTTCATTCTTTTGTAGTTCAGAGCCTACAAAAACACTAACAAACTCCGCAGTACTTGATCAAGAACAACCCTTTCTTGTTATGTAATACAAAGTCAAATGAACTGATCACCATGACAACGCACCCATGTTCCAATATAAAACAAATGACTCAGAAATATCCAATGACTAAGCAGACGAAAGTCTGCATGAATACTGTTTCCAATATTGTAATGTCTTTGAACCACGGCCTCTGTGAACTATAAATGTTTAGTATTACTCATTTTATTAAATGAGCGCAAACAGAAAAAAAACATGCAGTAAAGCGTCATTTTCTCTCAAATTTATTTTGTTACTTATCTCAGGCTAAGGGCAGTTTGTTTTGAAGAGTAGCAATTAACTTTCCCTCTTTATGGAAACGCTTCACATATTAGTTGTGCTAGTGTCAATTATTGTTGGAATACACCGCTTTCATATAAGGGAAATAAATACCCACGGCATAAAACATTAACCAATCCATTAATCAACTTTTGAAACAGGCTTTCAATTTAACCAATTGTATGACACTACGAATTTGCTCAAGGACTCTACCGCTAGTCAGGAGTAAAAAATGCGACTCTTATCTTTTCGTGGCTTTTGCGGTTATTTCCAAAAGATGATTATATTAACATCATATATATTTAGAAAGCAGAGGATTTCAAGATTCTAAATATAATGTCA
>JAVFBW010137602.1:0-13199 GCA_034783835.1 Mopalia ciliata
GCCAGACTGATTGACAGACTAACTGGCCAGACTGATTGACAGACTTACTGACCACACTGATTAACAGACTAACTGACCAGACTGAGTGACAGATTAACTGACCAGACTGAGTGACAGACTAACTGATCAGACTGATTGACAGACTGACTGACCAGACTGAGTGACAGACTAACTGACCAGACTGATTGACAGACTAACTGGCCAGACTGATTGACAGATTAACTGACCAGACTGAGTGACAGATTAACTGACCTGACTGAGTGAGAGACTAACTGGCCAGACTGATTGACAGACTAACTGACCATACTGATTGACAGACTAACTGACCAGACTGAGTGACAGACTTACTGACCAGACTGAGTGACAGACTAACTGACCAGACTGATTGACAGACTTACTGACCAGACTGAGTGACAGACTTACTGACCAGACTGAGTGACAGACTAACTGGCCAGACTGATTGACAGACTAACTGGCCAGACTGATTGACAGACTTACTGACCACACTGATTGACAGACTAACTGACCAAACTGATGGACTCACCTGTATTTTAACGGCCGTGACAGTGTCAGAGTGAACGGATATTTTCAGGATACAGGTACAGGAGGCAATGTCCCACACACATAGGCTTTTATCTTCACTGCCACTCACCAAGATACGACCTATAACAGGGTTTATCAATACTTATTCACCACTAGAAACTATGTGATACATAGAGTTAGTTTAGCCTAGTTTATGAATTTATTGCTTTATACTTTTTTTACTTATACAAGACAGGGACTATAAAGTTAAGTTCATATAAAAATTATCACACTGGCACAATGAATCTATTCATGTTCTAGATAAATTCTTTGAATCAAGTTCTAAATAAATCTTAATCTCCAGTTGTTATGGGTAACCTATATGACTCGTAATACAAGGTTATAACCATGTAAATGGTATACAAACTATAGGATAAATATGTAGGAAACAAGATATTTGGTATGGATTTCGAATAGATCACAGGCAAACTGGTATTTAGAAGAAATAATTGATATGTAGGCATACTAATTGGCAATTCTACCTTCCCCAATTTTTTACTTTACAACTGATAGACCTATGTGGAAATGGAATAATTATTTAAAGAGATGCTGGAATTCTGGATTGATTTTGAGAATTATTTTTTCTTTTAATCCTTATGCTACAACAAATATTGGTCTAAACATATTTATATATATTTTTTGAAAGAAAGGTTACTGGTAGCCAGGATTACAATAATTTTGTGACAATCCAATAGTTATTCTTATTTTAAAGTAGACTGATACTGACGTGAAACTGTGTATGTTAAGAGTGCAGTAACTATAAATACAAATCAGTTATTATAGCTGGTAGTGTATTTTTAGAGTTCAGTAATTATAACTACAAATAAGTTATTATAGCTGGTAGTGTATTTTTAGAGTGCAGTAACTATAACTACAAATCAGTTATTATAGCTGGTAGTGTATTTTTAGAGTTCAGTAACTATAACTACAAACCAGTTATTATAGCTGGTAGTGTATTTTTAGAGTTCAGTAACTATAACTACAAATCAGTTATTATAGCTGGTAGTGTATTTTTAGAGTTCAGTAACTTTAACTACAAATCAGTTATTAGGATAAAAAGATGCCTCATATTGCTTTGACTAATCTCAATACAGTATTTTTGTACAAACTTAGAAAACGGGGAAGCATTTTGATGCCTACACTGTGTTCTTTACAGTCAGCAAACTTTATGAATAATTTTCAAGGAATAAGTGAGACTGTGAGGAACTAACAAAATCTGAAGGGTCACCATAAAAAGACAATTTAAGATATAAACTATATATGATCTCAAAGCTGACGGTTACTAGATTTATTGAGTACCGTCTGTTACAGGAACTGGGTAACTGTCATCATGACAACAACAACTGAGTATCAATCATCAGGACAACAACAACAAATAAACACAACAGAGTCGTGTAGTATGATTAATTTCCACTCTCCAGGACCTTGCTGAGGACTCTATGAAAGGCTCATGGAAAATTAAATTATAGCTTAAATTTAATTATTTTCACTAACATTAAGTTTGAAAAACTAGTCAGGAAACAAATAATGCTAATTTTGAGCTTAAAGATCCAGCAAAGCAAAAATTCAAATCTGCATTTATAATAGGCCTATGTACTGTTACATAACAAAGCCATGATATCAAGAAAAGAAACAAAAATTGTGTTCCAGATTTTTAGATTAGAAATATATTGTGAGTGAGGCATGTGATAAAAATACATGAATATTAGACAAAATATATGCTTGTCATTGTGTTAGGTATCTTACCATTGCAGTCCAAGGCAGTGACTTTCTCTTTGTGCCCTCTGAGTATAGGAGCGACAGAGTAGCGTCCCCTTGTCCAGTTCTCACCGAGATGAGACATTCGTAAAAAGATGTGCTTCCATTTACAAACTGGACTCAGTCGGGACTCGTCAGGTACTTGGGGAAGAAAATAATTTAAGATAAGAGTCAAACAACACCACAGCTAATCATAATGAATAACGTTTTCACCCCTACAGAAAAATTAAAAGCCACACTTCTAGTTTGTCATCAAGGGGAGCTTCTTTCAAGATGTACAAACTAACATACTGTAGGTTATTCATAAGTACAATTAGGAGATTCATCCCATTGGAAAATTGGGTTATTGTGTAACATGTAAGATAGTTTTAATTGGAGGTTGCATGTAGCTGAGGGTATCGGCTATGGCTATGGGCTCATCTTATCTGCTGATGGAAGGAAACTTCAAGAACTCATCTAGCAAATTCTTTATTTTTTTAGAAAAAAATTTATGTTTAGTTTATGGAAAATTTACACATGCCAGATAACTTTTACACAATCAAAGTCTACAAAATCTGAATTCAGTATGAGCATTATATGCTTAACAATTGTGCTGGTTTGATCTACAAATTAATATAAATGTAATTACACCGTGCGAGTTCTCATGTGCCCATAGTGGTATACTGTACCATGTGACTATGGTAGCCTTAGCTACTGTGCCTTGTTTGTTTGTTTGATTGGGGGTTAACATATATCTCAAGGGTATGTCACTTATTTGACAAGAATTGTCCACTTCTTACTGCTCCTTGTCTAATTACAGTGGAAAACTGGAAAGAAACCTGTAAACCACCCCTTACCTGAGTGGCATATTGTGACTCCTTCGCATACATGATGGTTGACAAATGAACACGGTCCTGAGAATGGTTAATCAAAGTAGTATTATTAAGTGCACGCCCTACCACGAAGTCACCGCCACGCCCCCTTTGTTAGGATACAAGCAGCAGTTGTAGCACCATGCACAAAGGACTCTTACTAATACATGTATATGCTTCGACACACAAATCATTGAATCCTGAAGTTTTTTATTGTAATGATAGTAAATGTTTCTCCAGGTGTCTAGGTACATGCTCAATCAATTTTTTTTGACAATTATTTCCTAACTGCAAACGTTTTGGGTTGAGCTCATTGTGTATGGCAACAATGTATAAAACAATATAAATGCGACATGAATTATGGAAGAGGGATACTTGTCATTTCTGAATTTAATTACCTTAATGGGCAAAATATTGTCTTCTGAAAAATTGAAATTATTTTGTGACAGGATGAAGAGTTATGGTTTTCAGTTGTAGGTAATTTCCCTGAGGGTCATAATGGAAAAATGTCTAGCTCAGCACAACAGGGGGAAAGTATGGTGAAGAGGAAAATTTAAAATTAATTATGTCATGTGATCAAATGTTATGTATAAACCAGGCTTATTGTTGGAAAACTATCATAGAGTGTAAATATAAATTACCATATAAATTGAATTGAGGGGAATTTCCTGAAACGTTGGTTTCTGTCGGGAAGAGAGGTTTTTGATGCAGAATATCTCCTGATAACCCGTATTTTAACCAATTCCTGCACATACAGTGATGAATCCTGCAACAACAGAAATTATATTTTATTATTATCATACAATTTTAACAAATGAAATGAGTAGGTCATTTCTGATAATTGTTGATTAAAATACAGAATCCTATTGATCCATAATATAAACAAACATTAAATAAAAAAACAGCAAATAAGCCTGACCGTCAGCAGTTGTCAGGTTTCACGTTAATACTTTTTTCAGTTCAGTTTCATTAAAACTATGTCCATGCGATCTCACAACTGCTCAACTTTATTTAAAGCAATGATCCTCACTGCAATAAAATGCATATAGGTAAAATGGGAATCATTTCTTGTGTTGAATTATGCTCTCTAAGTTTTTAATTGAGCTATATTCATATTATAATTTGATCTTAAACATTGGGTACATGTATTGCTTAAACTACAGTCAAATTCCCCCAAGCAGCCATGTCCTGCTACTATAAATCACTGAACAGAAGAGCTCCACAAATATTAACCAATGAAATATCTTTCTTGTCAGACTAGGGCCTAGGTCTAAACTAAACTGTAAACAGTTTAATCGTTAAAATCATCTAAAGGAGATCTGTCAATGGTCCAAATTCATTTAAAGCATCTTCAGAACATCTTCCAACAGTTGTACTGTTAACCAATTGAACCATTTCAGGAGATCACTCAAATCTCGACGCTGTTTAGATAATCTTAGGGAGATCTGAACAATTGGCTGCCTGGTTAGTTGGTTGGTTCATGTAGTCATCAAGATGAACAATTGGCTGCCTGGTTAGTTGGTTGGTTCATGTAGTCATCAAGAGTATTTAGGGAGATCTCTGAACAATTGGCTGCCTGGTTAGTTGGTTGGTTCATGTAGCCATCAAGAGTATTTAGGGAGATCCCTGAACAATTGGCTGCCTGGTCAGTTGGTTGGTTCATGTAGTCATCAAGAGTATTTAGGGAGATCTCTGAACAATTGGCTGTCTGGTTAGTTGGTTGGTTCATGTAGTCATCAAGAGTATTTCACTTCCATTCAAAAACCATTTATTTCAAATTAATAATTTGCAAATAAAATTATTCCGTCATCTGTTAAATTTAATAACATTTTCATTATCAATCAATTTAAGTCAGAATCTTACCACAGTACATCTCTATTGGCTAATTCTCTCCACTGTACACAACAGAAGGAAAACCTACACAGCTCCGCCGCTGACAAATAAAATAACACTTTCTCCACCAGTTCTTTAGGTAAGATATCCACAAAATTCAGCGTCATATTTTCAAGACTAAACACACAGCCTACAAACAAGGAAATTAAGCTTATTATAAATATCTATTGGCTTAATATTAAAACAAGTGACTGGTTTTGATCTGAATATTTCAGTGTTTTACTTTGCAATAATTCATGGTACAACTTAGCACAGCGTATGACAGGAGTGTGTTACCCTGGAAGATGTAGATGAATATGAGCCTTTGCACTCTGCTGAGCTACGGTACCCAGGTACAATTCACATGAAATAATTCAAACTAGGGATTCTATTCATCTTCTAAATAAATAAACTTTAAGGTTGTGTTGGTCTTCATAAATGTACATTTATGCAGTGACAAATTCAAAATTGAAAGGATAGGATATCTTGAAAATTTCTTTTCAAATTTTAAGTTGTAAAGCAATGCAAAATATATGAGAGTATAGTAAACTATCCTGTCACCCCCATCACATTGAACTCAACCACAGCCATTCTTCCACACATCAAACAAACACATGAGATGAATATATCATAAATTTTAGAACAGATGACATTCAAGATCCCATGGTTTACTATTGTAACGCCATTTCCAATGAGATATAAGGACAGTTCGAGTATCCTTAAAGTAACTATTTTAAGCCAGTCTAACATGTTGCTTTGTTAATACATGTATAGTTTTTGTTATTTGGTTCATTATTCAAGGTTTGGGATATTTTGTCTAGAAATGTTTTTTTAGGAGGGAAAGAAAGATTGTTTGTTTGTTTGTTTAATTGGTGTTTAACGTCATACTCAAGGGTATTTCACTTATATGACGACAGACAAAAATACAGAACATCACAAACAAATCTCCTTTCCATTACCCTTTAGTTCTGCGAACACCAGGGCAACAGAAAGCAGCCTCTTTTCTCGTCTCTTACGATCGACTGAGGAAGCCGAGGGAGTACTCTGCAGGGCCATGGCCCACCCGCTCCCTCACGGGGCTATATAAAATAACAATTAAGTCTTTAATGGTAAAAGTGCAGAAAACTAATAAACCCATTGTTTTCACCATGAAGCCTCTTATATATATCTAGTAATTAGACATTGAGTTAATGTAAGAATATTGGTTATTTTCAAATATGCATACGTCTAAAAAAGAGGCATTGGAAGCTCTTTAAAACTTTTAAAAGCTGGTCAAATGGAAATATTGACTATACTGTAAAACTTGGATCTGCAAGCCTAATACATACATGTGCAGATGTGAACATTTTTGTTTGTGAAGGATAAACTTTACAAAATCAATACCCAAACACATGGGCCAAATATCCAGGCAGAATTTCAAAGCAGGAAATCTCTCATGAACATTCTGTAACACCGTATATGTAATATGACCTCACCAATACTTTACACATTGGCTAAATGAGTGAACAATTGCTCTCATAAACAGGGAAAATTGTTTTTCGAATTTAAACTATACCACTTATAATATGTAAAACATAGAAAGCAAGTAGCCAAGCAACCAGCAATAGTTTGTTAACATCGCCTGTTTGCTTGAGATTTGACCACTGTGTTAACATTAGGGTGTACTGGCCAAAGAAGGCAGGAAGCAACCATGTAGTATCGCACACATGACAACAAAAATGACAACATATTATACAAGATAAACACAACACAAAATTTTGATGCAAATTATCTTACAGTAAGATAAAGCATGCAGATTCACTATGCAGGAGGCCACAAACACATCAGCTTCGGATTTCCCACTGTCCCAGAGAGCCCCAGGAAGCTCTACCCAACCAACCAACCACTTACCCACCCTCCTGTGACCTGGCCACCACATGCACCCCTATTCAAAACATTACTGATACCTACAGGCTTTGGATAATTTCTTGTAGGCAGAAGATACAGTTGGAGCTCAAAACATTCAGAAAGTTGGAACACATCATACATGTAGTTTGTACTGGTAATCCACTCCAAGGAAAATGTCCACTTTCTTTACTAAATTGCATCTATACACTGTTGATGCTAAGAAGCACTTCATAAGATTTCTGTAGAAGTGCCTTATTGTAGAATAAATCTCAGAACTGAGTAATCAAACAATACAAAACTCTAGCTGTTTCAGTTTTAGGTAGCAGTAAAATTATGCCCACATTTTTCTATTTCCTCAAGAGTTAAATATAAAATTCCACATAGATAAAAATATCCAGAAACAGTAAGCTTCAGAATCCAGGAGTTAAATAAGATATTCCACATAGGTAAAAATATCCAGAAACAGTAAGTGTGAGAATCCAGGAGCTAAATATGATATTCCACAATATCCACAACCAGAATGCTTCAGAATCCTGGTGCCCTCTCTGTTGTATTTTGAGGATCTTAATTAACTTTCAAGATGTATCTATATGCCCAATGGCTTCTTACACAAATTAGGTCCTCAGGTATCATGGGAGTAGATTTTGCATTAAATACACCCACAGAATTCTAATTACGTTTACAGAATCAGGATGTCAAATTAAGATAAACTAACAGTTTATCAGAGTAACAGTTTTAAATTACTGAAGATAGATTTCGTGATCTTTTTTTGTATGACCTCTAGTACTTATACAAGCGCTTTAAATCCACAACTATCCTATGAGGTTATATAATAACAATAATGGTTTGTCATCGATCAGCAGATAAATGTAACAAAGACTGAAAAATCCTGAAAATCAGCCTGGTGACCACAACAGGGGACAAGCTTACTACTTCTGTTGGAATCCTTTTTGTTGGATGGGATGTCTATCTAAACATCTAAATATTACAACACGCTTTCTGAGCTGGATAGCAGTACTAAACAACTACTAGTTTTCAGAAATTATGCACACACTGACCACTTCAATCATAACTTTTTGATTGCAGGGAACACTACTCGTCTAACAATTTTCTACTCTATAAAATATCCACTTCAAGTTAAGTACTTTACAGTATAATACTGATAGGAACCCTTACGACAAGAGAATTGCATGGCTGTACAGATGTTTCCTGTATGATCAGAAGAAATCTGCACCTGCATCTAAAACTGTTTACCTAAGCTTTCTTGCTCGTTATGTAAGGTATGCCGGGGTTTATTCACCTTCTTGAAAGATGAAAGCATGATACAAGATTTTGGTAAAACAGTATTGAAAATACAAGGCTGTTCGGCAATGTAAAATATTCTGAATGCTTTTGCAGAGTTAAAAGTTTATAGAAACAAGCAAGAGGAACAATTGTGAAAGGGGAAAATAATTTTTAAACCGCCTCCTGTGGGTAAAAGAAGCCCCCTGTTTTCACTATTTTTACACAATTTAATTATCATGAAAATAAATCGTAGATAAAAGGTATGTTTTATTTTGGTATTTTTTGTGTCTAGATCAAAACAAAAATACTGATAGTCTATAGTCTTATATTTATAAGAACACTATTTTGTCTCGATATCAATTGACATATTATAACCTGTCTGTTAACAGATCTAGATTTGTGATTTTATTATCTCAGAATAATCCAAAATTGATCCAATTACTGTAGCTACGTACCAAGTTTAAACATCACGGAAAATAAACATTGACACCAAGAAAGGTTTTCAGCTACTAGCCCCGGTCATTTAGCTGTTGAGGCTCATCTGTATTAACACAGTAACAACTGAGAACAAATTTGAATAAGCTGATGGAACATTGCATTATTTCAGGCTAATTCAGTTTGGTTACTGACGTACTGTTAAATAGAAAGTGTGTTGAGGGCAAACCTCCTACTCATTAAAGGAGGAAACAACTGGGAGTAAAGCAAAGGGAATGACAGGCAATGCAAGGACAGCCTTTACACTAAACTGTCACCATGTTGACAGGCAGAAATGCTAGTTAACAGTTAACACAGTGTCCTAACATGTAGCAAAATATATTGAGGTTAAGGTAGGGTATAAAAATACAGGATTTGTCATTAATCAAATCAAGTCAAACCACAAATTTCATTTGAACCTTCAACAAAGTTTGGAGAAGAAAGATTGAGGAAAGTGCACTTGTGGTAAAATGCCAGTTTATAATAAAATTTGTCAAACAGTCTGGTTCATTCATCCATTCCTTCGGAGTATTAACCAATGTTTGCAGAATTGACCTAATTGATTTATAAATGCAGCAAATTTTACATGCTTATCTGGATCCCAACTCCCAAGGGTAGAAATTGAGAATTCTGGCCATGTGATTGATGATGTGAAGGCGTGAAACTATATGCCTTCTGACATTTCTCTATTGGCTGAAACTCAGATCAGAAAATTCAAAACTGTAGAATAATTTCATCAGGTATCAGCAATTTTGGTTTGTGTGTTGTAATTGTTTTACTTGATAACATTGGCTATCTTTTGAACAACAAAGCATTTGCAATTCCTATCCTTACATTAATTAACAAACTCATTGCATTTTAAATTTCAACATATATGTTGCATGCCTCAGTTATACTGTTCAGTGAACGGTTAGGAGAACCCAGGAAGTTATGCCCGCTATTTTGTGAAAGTGTATCATAAAATAATAACAGTGTTTACAGAGTAAAAGTGACACACAGAAAGTAATCTGATAATAGCATATATGTAATCACTCTATTTATACAGTTCTCTTACATTCATTTTGATAAAAACTTTTAATGTTATCATACAAACATACCTGAACCACTTTGAAAATTTGTGACCAGATATAAAACCAATCAAATTATTTATAAAAAGATAGTAAAATATATATATAATATATAAAAAAT
This sequence comes from Mopalia ciliata, assembly GCA_034783835.1. Lineage (NCBI taxonomy): Eukaryota > Metazoa > Mollusca > Polyplacophora > Chitonida > Mopaliidae > Mopalia > Mopalia ciliata. The sequence goes on from JAVFBW010137602.1 coordinate 9,897, forward strand.
GACCTCAAGTAATATTACATGTAGACCAACCAGGACATCAATCACAGAGTAATAAATGCCATGCAATGATGCTGTTTCCGTTAACTAAATTGATCTGAGTGTTTGATCACTCCTGCCACAGGCAAACAAGGCTTGACCTGTCTGATGGGACAGTAAAAACAAAAATACCCCAACACAACACAGACATGACACTTTGTTACATATTCCCAGAACTGAACTCACATAAGTGATTCTGCTTCAAACATAATTTCAGTAGTACAATCCTCCCACCCCTTCCCCAACTTGACATAGATTGTCCGATTTCAGTTTTACACCATAACTAGGCATTTTTGCTTTCCTTATTATGAGGCAAATTTGAGCAAAAAAACAGGATTGCTTTACCAATAGGTAAACAGCATGAAATAGAATACGTAGGGCTGTGTAAACTGTGTCCTGGTTGGCTGACTCCGGCCCTACAGCCAATCAAAAGCACCATTAAACTCTGTGGTTTTCTTTAAATGTATTTCAGCTCATGTTGACAGTTCACAATAAATGAAACCCTACTGGCATAATTTGGATAACCTTGTAAAAAGTTTACATTACCTGCACTCCATGTGCCTTGATTTGCCCTGATAATGATTGGATTAACTCTTTGTCTAAATGAAGACACATAGACAACTTACCAACTTGATTGGGGCTAAACACCGTACTCAAGGGTATGTCACTAATATGAAGGATTGTCCACACCCACCAGCAGAACACTCACAAGTTGGTCTACTAGCAATAAAGACTTTATTCATTTTGTGTTTGATATTTGATGAATATCGGTAAACAAGGATTGGTGCCGGTTATAACCGTTTATGCAGGATATTGTGGTACATTATAACATAATTAAACTGTTTATTTACATAACATAGAACAACAGTTAGCTCACATTCTTTTCACGTAACCTAACGATAGGTTTCATGGGTTTCAATTTACGCGAACAGTAACATAGTTACAGAAAATTTTGAAAAAAGAAGGCCTGTAAACTATTACGGTCAATTTACTTTTATAATACCTTTCAAGGCCAATGTTGAAAGGAAATCACCCACCTCTCCATTGGCAAGAAATAAAGACAATCCCAGGATGCAATACAAAAACAGCACAAACAGATCGACTTTGTGTTGTTCCGAGAGCACCAGGGCAACACAAAGACCCAAAGCTGTAAGCAATGAATAATTTTTGTGTCTTTTAGAAAGTGAAGTTTAACAGTATTTTCGTTATTTTTGGGATAACACTTTCTTAGTTTGAACAGAAATCAGGGCGAAATCGATCAGCCACCAGATGCGTTAAGTGGATATTATCATTAGACACGTCCCTAATCTATTTAGTGTGCTACATTGTTCTCGATCTCGGAGAAGACTTTATTATAACGTGATCACGAAATTTATTATATTGCGATCACAACTTTCAATGTCGTGATGACGACTTCAAACACGATTAAAAGGCGATCTATATTTCTTATAAGTACATATATGTATGACAACTTGTTTTACATACGTTAATTTGCAGATATTTTCATGCATGTGAACAGACTAAGAAAACCAGATATCTGTCTTAGACATTTCTAGATGAAAATAAAAAGGTGAAAAGTTGCGCGATGTCCATTCTGTGTGCTACATTGCTTCAACCGAATATCTTAAATGCATTTGGGGCTTGTTCTTACAACACAATGCAGTTTAGATCCAAATCATGGTAAACATTGATTCTCGCTTTAACGGTTAATATAATTGAAATTGGAATGCCTTAGTTCAAAGCTTTCGCCTTTCTATTTTCTTTAGATCCCAGTCATAGTAGACAGCGATTCATACCTTAATGATTAGTATAGTTTAAATATTTCTGCAGAATTATTAAGTTTTAAAAAATTCCCTTTCTATTTTCCTTAGACAAATCATAATGTACATCGATTCACCGCTTAAAGTTTAATATAATGGAAATATTTCAGTGGAATTTTTCAGGTTTTCAACAAATAAAACCGTTTTGTTTAAAATAGTGTGTTATTTTAACTAACTTAGGCGACCTTGAAAGTATAAGAACGGCGCCAAATCTGTAAATCTGCCAAAGAAAACCGGCTTATCTGGGTAAATGCGCAAAATACACAGATTAAACTAAACCCATTCAGGTGTGCATCATTGTTAAGATTACCTGTGATATTAGATGGCATCTGTCCAAAACTACGGGTATATAATGGCAAGTTTAACAATTTGATTTAGTTCTGGTGAAATAGTACCAATATCGCGCTTCAACTGCAAACAAGAGTTCTGATCAGAACCAGCCCACAGGTATGTTTAAATTTTATATATTTCTTTGTTTTTTTTCTTTCTCTCTTTCTTTTCTTTCTTTCTTTCTTTCTTTCTTTCTTTCTTTCTTTCTTTCTTTCTTTCTTTCTTTATTTCTTCAAAAATACTCATTTATTATTTGTTTCGTTTATTAGTATAACAAAGTTGAGAAAGTGTATCTACTTTCTAGAAACTGGTGTTGGCTGCAGCTGTGTATGGTATGGTCTTTAATGAGTTGTTGGACAACTGGTAACATTTGTTATAAAGATAATAAGAACTTGATTTACATGTTTATTTTATAACTGAATCAATGTTGCTTTCTTCTTTTCTCTTTCAGACGAAATGAAGATTTGGTATATTCTCCTGGGTGTGTTCCTTGGGGTGGTTAATGGCAATGTCAGCCTATTGGGCAAAGCATCGGTAAAAACGGAAGGCCTATTGGACAAAGAATTGGTAAAAACGGAAGGCCTATTGGACACAGCATCGGTAAAAACGGAAGGCCTATTGGACACAGAATTGGTTAAAACGGAAGGCCTGTCGGACACAGCATCGATAAAAACGGAAGGCCTGGACAAAGCATCGGTAAAAACGGAAGGCCTATTGGACAAAGAACCGGTAAAAACGGAAGGCCTATTGGACACAGCATCGGTAAAAACGGAAGGCCTATTGGACAAAGCATCGGTAAAAACGGAAGGCCTATTGCACAAAGCATCGGTAAAAACAGAAGAACTATTGGACAAAGCATCGGTAAAAACGGAAGGCATATTGGATAAAGCATCGGTAAAAACGGAGGAACTATTGGGCAAATTACCAGTAAAACTGGAAGTCGATTCTATTCGTAAGTATCAGACATATACTTGTAAATGATAGGTGTTTTAATGAGAAAAGCACGCTAGGAAAATTATATGCTTAACAGAGTTTGCTAAAACAGAAATGTTGATCCGGATATTTCTTTTTTCTGAAAACATTTTCTCTTGTTTCAAATCAGGCAAGAAAATACCCC
>JAVFBW010137613.1:0-22752 GCA_034783835.1 Mopalia ciliata
CCCCCCCCCCCCCCCCTCCCATCCCAGAATAAAATGAAACAGCCGTAACTTAGTTATTAGCCTATAGAATCACACAAGTTATAAATATTTGTCACAAAAATAATGTGTTGTGTACTGTTCACAATTCCATCCGCGGCTTTGCAAGTTAGGCGAAAGTTTAAAACTAAAAAAAAAAAACACCATGTTTAATCTGAAATCAAAGAAATGAAGATCTGCATGCTTGTAAAAACTTATTTTGCGTCCTTTATAAAATATTGAGTAAGGTTGCTATTTGTTTGGTATTTTAACTTTATCATTGATTTCATATTTCATATTTCATATATGTTCGAATTTATTGCTTTATCTCCGAGGTTCGTGGAGTTGAATACCATAAACGTTCTCTCGTAAATTGTTGAAAGAATAAATTATTCAATGCTCGATCCCGTCATTAGGCCTACATTAGAGAGAAAACCGCACATGTTCTATAGCATCTTATTTGAAACTTCACGGCTATATCGTTAAGCTACGTACTTTGTTGCGACATAAACTTATTATTTTTATTGCATATTTTAAAAGACAGACATCTGTATTTCACTCACATTCGAGTAAGCATAGCCGTTAATTAGTTAATTTAACAGCGGGACTGACGTCATTGTTCGAAAACACGGTCAGTCACCAGTGTGTTGGTTTGCTTATGAAAGCATTGGAAGGCATCATCAAGAATACGGCGCATACATAAGCTTGGTCATCGCTTGTTGTTGTTTCGCTTGGGGACGGAACCCTCACTTTCGGCTTTATATTAAAGCATCCACCAGGGCAGACAATAGGGAACATCCAAGACTAGATGATCATAACAACCATGTTTTCGAGCAATGGCATCTTTTCGTTTAAATTTGCTGTTTTTCCTTGACGTGCTTGACTACTGTGTAGTACATTGAGTATTATTATTGCATATTCCAAAATAACAATATTATTACACTAAACCCACACGAAGTACCCGAATGGAGAAAGCACGAAGTACTGTGAGAAAAGAACAAATATATATATTGTTTAAAAACGAATCAATACTTATTAACAACCAAGTACCAGAACAAAATCCGTTTAACGGAATTATCCCTACGTGCTGGAATCTGCCTGAAACAAAGACCGAGTTGGTTAGAGACAACATTATGTAGATATGCATTACTTTAAAAAATAAACATATTTAAACAAAAATGTGGTGGCAAATTTAACCGTTCTAATGTAGGCCTATGGAGAAAATAATTAAAAATCACTAACGCAAGATGTGTAAGTTTATGTTCCATTGACTTGCTGTCCACACCTTGGTGTGTTTGTATGATCCTTGATAAGCCATTGTTTGGACCCCTGGGCCGGTTCCACAAAGCCTGTTCTACTAAAATACTAAAATTACTAAAATTAAACATTTTGACTTAAGTATAACTGCTTTGTGGAATCGGGCCCAGTTAAAGTAACTACCTGTTACCCCCATGTAGGTATCAAAGTATTGTCAGTTGAAGATTATTGGTTGTTGCCGCAATGTAGTAAAGGTATACACTAGTAGTTATATTTTCTTATATTTATGCTTCAGCGTGGTATATTTGATAGGATAATGCACGGTGGACTGGATGAGATGAAGCGGTCTCGTTCTGGATGTGGGTAGGTATAACTTTTTAGCAAATCGGCGTTAAATATTTTGACAATCCATGTTCTGACGTAAAATTCTAAAATGCTTGTTGACAGAAACTTGAGAAAACAGTAGATTCCAGCAAAACTCAAGTAGTCGCTTTTCGTCACACTGACTTAATTTCCCGCATTTTCCCATACACAAAAACATCTTGACCTTGATCCATGTTTTAAAAGATGGCATTGGTTAACTAATCAGATGCATCCATTATTGGTTATCGCTCCGACTATTGAAGTAGCACATCGATAACTGGATTTAGTCCCTTTTGTAGTGTTAATCAGTTCCTGATAGAAAAACCAGACGCTGGTAATACCAGCTATCAAATACAGTATCGTCTTGAGCGACTAGGTCACTCACATGGCACACATTCTCGCTCCCATACATCCAGGTCGACTGGTACATATTATTAAGTAGAAGTGAGGTTTGAATATAGAATCAGAGGCTGTAGTATATAGCGTTATGATTAATTCTGAGATGTAATATGAATGTAGCATGTAATATTGTATATTATTTTGGTATCTTAAATCATTGTTAGCCAAAGGCTAGTGCCACACAGAGGAACGGAAAACTTGACCTGTGTTTCTATTCAGGAATTGATCTTAACAGATCTATGCCCCTTTCTCTCACTGACCTGTTAATAATGAATCGGGCATTACAATAAATATAACATTTGTGTATATTGTCTTGTCAATCAACTTAAAAGGTTAAGTTTCACAACGTAATAGTTTACTATCTAGAGAAATATCCCATTATTTGTGTGGACAGCAGCGTGTCAAACTATACATCCTGGCATTCACCACACTTCATGCAGGATGTGATCTCTCGTCGGTTACGTCAGTGTTTCTCATTGTGTATCTAGCATTACAAAGCTTGCCTTATCAACACATGTAGTTTAACCCTTTTCCTCTTTCACAGTTTGTAGACCTTTTTTATTTAATGGGTTGAAACTATATATTTTGGGACATAGTCAACTGTTTTGATGTCGAGAAGGTTAGAAATTTCTGTTCGTAACGCGCGTGAGGATTATACAAGAAGAAGAATTAAATAAGAGATACACAGTGGTATTTCGGAAATCATTATGTAAAAAGCTCCGTCAAAAACATATCAGCAAAATTGGAAGAACGCTTTGAAGTCATCCTAATATATAACTAATGCTAAAACACAGGTTAACGTAAAATATGTTTGATTGATTGAGGTTCAGCGCCGTATTTTACATGTCGGTGTGTTTTGTGCTGCCGTGGCCTTCTTTCACCCAAAACACTCAACATGGTAACCATTTAAAGACAGAGGAAACACCCGCCAGCTTCAAACATGACAAGTACACACAATATGTTTTTGTTTTGTTGTATTGACTCGACCAGAAATATTTACTAGTAAACATATTTGATAACAAAACGCATCTTTCTGCATTAAATGCATATGACGGCTGATTTAAAGTGAGTTTAATTAATACAGGCGTTTCGATCAGTAATTGTGTTAACATAATAACAGTGGAACATGCTCAGGAATCCCTTTAACACTCAACAAAAACAAATCGAAAACCTACATTAAAATGCACTACAGAGTTAACAAGACATAAAATATAACAGATCTATTTTATATGTATGCAGATGCAATGGTGGTCATTTGATATCGGTTCTCAGACGGTAATCCTATTAAAGACATCTTCTTGTTTAAACTTGAAAACCTGTCAGCCTAACAAGCTATCTTTAGTTTATCATGGTTAGACTGATTGACAGAATAAACTATAATGGTTTTATCGGGTGTTTGTCTTGTATTGCCCAGGACACGTATTGCAGTTCAGTAAAGTCTACTCTTACGGCCCCTTTGGTTGGGGCAGAATCTTCCGCGTTAGCAAGTTAACACACGTTATTCTTGTATCAGGTTTGCACTCTGTGTTCTATTGAGCTCTTAATGTACTCTTGGTTGCACCTAACATTTAATGACATGGACAATCACCTGTCTAAATCCATTTCATCCATAGAATGAGCAGTATACTATATTATAAATATATCTAAATATTGTCCGACAAAAAGAAGTTCAATAAAACTTAGTTTTTTGTACATGTATTAAACTATACATACATGAACATACATGAAACGATTCACTATTGTAATATGTATTATAACTCAATTGGTTTCTAAGATAAAAAAGGTCTACAAACTGTGAAAGAGGAAAAGGCTTAAACTACATGGGTTGATAAGGCAAGCTTTGTAATGCTAGATACACAATGGTGTATCCAAGACAATTCGGCATAGATCTGAGGAAAACAGTCTAATGGAAATCATGCATTAACTATCGCAAGTTCACTTAATATCTTAATATCGCTCCACCAGAAATATATAAAGCTGACGGATAATACGACCACAAAACGTTATGTTACGCCAACCCTTGATGCCTCTTTCATGAGCGTTTTAGCGTGTCAGTTTGTAATCGCAGGCGTTCTTAATGGTGCCTCATCTCTGGTTGTACGCTCTAGTCTGTCGGATTTACCGTTTGAAACATCATTTAATTAATTTTATTTTATTGTTTACACTTAAGCCAATAAATGATTTCCACTATTTGTATATTAGCTAGACCCCAACTGTATTAACTAAGAAGATTAGAAGGACAGTAACTTAAAGAATTGTGTCAGGCAGACTTTCAAATGTCTGCACTCCGCTAAGTTTAGACTTCAGAAATGTCTGACATTCCAAAGCTTAAAACTCCAAAACTCCATGGAAATAAAAATGCAAACACGGATTATCGGCTTCACGTCTTAGTTTTATATATAAAATACATGTGCAAAGTAAAAAATATATTTTGTCAACTGGAAATATAATAAAAATGTGATTGTGTTCGGTACATAATAGAATTTCCCATAATTAATCAACTGAATTGTAATTGGCAGACTTGACATATCCTAACAAGAGTTAGGAATATACGTTCGGAGAAAATGCATAACATTAATCTTAACTGTGTTAATTTGTGTCAATTAACTGATTGGCTAAGACAAGACGCAAAACAGGACATCACAATAAATAAGATTCTTGATGCCGTTTATCTTCGAGAGCACCATGATGCCATTGGTACCACGGTACCCCCACCTGCCAATTTGAACATTGATTTATTCAAGTAATACCTTGTCAAGTTTCATAAACATCCCACTGGGCCGTTTTGGCCATGTCAATCTAGAGGCAATAAGGTCTTGACCTTGCCATATTGATAATAAAAATCGACATTGAATATAATCCACCAGAAGACGAGGCGAGACGAGAATTCACTAAACAAAATCCTACGCGAAATCTTGACACGTGGAATATCTTAGCTCTGTGTTGTCAAATGGAACAATCACTCATACTAACTATAAAGTTTGATTTGAATGCCGTAAGCAGTTTTCAAGTTAATGCTAGGAAGCAAAAAGTTGACAAGAGATTTGAAGTAAACATACAGAAAACAAATTTGGATTTTTACACCAGGTGGCGCCTCCTGTAGTTCAGCGTACACCGTAACCAATCCCACGTCTTTTCCCATTGAACCCTCACAAAGTTAGATCCGAATTCCGCAAAAAGTTTTCAAATTAACATACAGAAACCAATTTAGAGATTGCAACCAGGTGGCACCACCTGTAGGTCTAAAAACGCCCAAGTCAATCAGATTATTCTATAATTTAAATGCAGATTAATGGAGTAGTTTCTGTTGCGGACTAGTTCGAATCAGACAACCTCAAATTTGTCAATCGGTACACTTTTTAGGATCCTACAAAGGCATATTGTGTTCATTACAGAAACTTAATAAACCACAAAGCATGTTTCGTTTTGCTGGTAATCCTTTCTGAGGCCCGGATTTATACAAATCATATTGCGTTTTTTTCAATATATAAATTTACCTAGTATACTTGTATTATCAAAAAAGACGATCCCATACTTCGTTTTCTATGTGTGCATGAGAGATCTTGCATTATTGGGAAATAACTGTTACTTTAATTTCAGATTTACATTCTTAATCTGAAAATAAAAACCATATAGAAATACCCAATCTGAGCTGTGTAAAGTGTTCAGAAATATGATGGAATGATAATACTATTGACTTAAACGAATTAGAGAGATCTGCTTGGATTGAAGGTTGAAGGGAAATCCTCTCGGAGTGAATTAGTGCCTGTCGATCAGATCACATTAAGATTGCCTTGAGACATGTGTAAATGGAAGACGTGTTGAGCTAATAAATTGTGGCCACGATCGATTACTCAAGAGAATGATAATATTCTATAGCACACGTTACGTAACACATTGCTTCATTTGTCTATTCAAAATTGTTATATGACGTCGTATCAGGCTAGGTTTCGAGAAGTCGAGATAACTTTGCGATGTTCAATTAATTTTTTTTTTTAACAAGGTCAAAATTTAATAAAATATACACAAAGCTGAGTTTACATAATAAAGACTTCCAATGTACACAAAGGCTTTCTGTAAATACATTATATACGTTTATTGGCACAATGGGTCCATTTCTGGCTGGATAGGCTGTATACTGACAGAGCTTGGTCAAGGTTATTTCAAACCAGCTCATTTCAGTATTGTCGAAATCAACTGCTTCTTTACTCCAATATTATGCCTCCCATTTCAGTCACTTAGTCAAGGTAGTTATCTTGTCTAGTGAAAGTTAATGTTAAATAAATCTTTGTTCATTAAGCAATGCTTCTAAATTGTTTGTAACTTGTTAAGTTTATCAAATATATGGCCTGTGTAAAGAAAATCCAGCAGGAACTAAATGAACATTTTACATTGAGATGCGCTGTGTGTACATTTGAGGCTCTATATCATTAACCATTGTTCAAAATTAGATGACAAATTTCTTTAAAATACTTATTTGTCAATATAATATTATCTAATTTCTAGTTCAAGTTATACAAATAGTATTAAAATCCGATCTGTCATGTTGCATATAAGCCGGTTTCGACATGTTGTAGTAATTGTGTATGAGTATCGTCTATAATATACATGTAACTTAATATTTCATAAACCTATCGTTTTTTGAATGATTACTGAGAAAACCTCCAGACCAGATTTATTTTACTAGCTCAGGAAGAGAGTTAAGTATTTAATGCTTACAGTATTTATATAAACACTGACCCGACCTTTGGTGCATTGGTTTTGCGAGTTGTTGCTGCTTATATAAGTCAAATATCATCCAACTTAAGAAACCAGGGAAATCAGCATTTGATTTATACCCGTCACATTCCTTTGACTATCTTATATTGAATGGTGGCGAGCTGGATTCAGGGGATCTGGGTGGTAATTTTCACAGTTACAGAGGATAGGACACAAATGGAAAGGAGAGGGTATTGGGTTTCTATAAAACTTTATGAATAGATTTGGCCTGAGAAACCCAGAATTGCATACACACAATAATGTTTATACTACCATCTTTTCTAGCACCAAATCGATATTTAATTTATATAGCAAAGTTTTCTAGTAATGGAATTCTCTGAATTCTACATTCAATGTTAAACAATGTTTATTTATATTTGCTAATACAGGTTTCCAAATTACTATAGCCGCATTCACGGCGTGATGCATACTTTTGTCTGATACTTGAAATGTAAATATCCCAAAAATAATATCTAATTCATTAAGTATTATTTTTACCTGAAATAGCATTTGTAAACCTTTGAAGTTCTTTCCAAAATTCATTTACATTCTTACATGTATAGAGAAAGTGTCCCAAATATTCTATCACACCACAATACTTACACAGCTCATTTTCGGTTATTAAGAGTGTAAGAGATCAGGCTACCCTCGGTGTGTGAGGTTAGCTATACCCTCGGTGTGTGAGGTCACCTATACCCCCGGTGTGAGAGGTCAGAAACTCTCGGTGTGTTAGTTTAGGCTAACCTCGGTGTTTGAGGTCTGCTATACCCTCGGTGTGTGCGGTAAGGCTTCCCTCGTTATACATTGTTTCACAAGGCACGATACTAAACTTTAATATAAAAAGCGTATTTTGCATCAAGGTAAAATTAATTAAGGTATGTTTTCGTACATCAGATAAACTTTACAGCTGGAATAATTACATAGCGTTATGGATCCCACGAATCCAGTTTTAAAGATAACATATCCTTCTGAGAGTGAACTTTCTTCAGGGGAAAGAAATGGACACACAAAACCGCATATTACTATTTCCCTTACAGCCTTATTGAGTAGATACTGAAGGAGTTAACGTAATGAATGCATGGATAACATTGTGTGTTTATGCTTTTAGTCTGATTTCTGGACAGAATATTATATTAATGTGCCTCAAGGAAATCATAACAGGAACGTCAAGAGATAGAGTCCCTACCACCTTGACCTTGCTTTAGCGAGTTAATGGATTGAATACACTGTATGTGTAAGACAGACTTGTGACTTGAATTGTTACCATCGTGGAAATGTTATACATCCTTAACGCGTTTTTATATCCGTACCAAAGGGTGGACTTGTGCTGGCCAACTATATCAACAGCCTGAAGCCGACTGTCTTTTTTCAATGAGGATAGTTCATACGACCTTATCTTCTCCAGGCTAAGAGTATGCTCTAGGGTGTTAATCAGAAAGAAAGATGTCTATGCTTTTTGAAGAATAAATATCTTCACAAAGTTCACTTGCTGAACGCACGGATCATCCCCTTCAGGACTGTCCATTAAACGCGGATGTGTCTAAATGGCCTTCCGGGGCTTCAGGAGATTTCATTACGTCAGTCTTTAGTATAGGCTGAGTTTTACAACTTATCTGAAAATAACTCAAGGCATGTCACACCGGAGATAAGTACCTATTAATGACCGGCCTTGTAAGAGAGTTCCAATAACAATATTGAGTTTATTCTGCCGCCAATGTTTTAACAGCGTTTATGGGTATACTTAAATACTATTATAAATACCTTTTTATATTGATAGTTGGCTTCCTTTACACTGACCATGAAGGTCGACACTTGTTAGGCTTTTGTTAGGGTGACGGATTAAAAAAAAAAACTACATCAAGCTCAGCTCAGAAAAACACTCAGGATGTTCACACGTTTGGCTTCTCGCTGGCCGTTCAATTCAAAATTGTCAAGCAAACTTGAAGGCGGCAAGAATGATAAAGCATCAAACAGAGCTCAAAGTGTTACCATTTTATACCCTTTTTGCGTTTTATTTGTTGTTTTTCAACCTTTTGATTACAGTGCTGCTCCTTCTACTCGCACCTATCTAACTGATGGCTCACCGAAGGAAAGTTAATAATAATTTTATACAGATTAGCCAATTTTCTATCTTATCTTGATAATTTGCAAGCCTATAAAACTATGGAACAATGTTGATCTTAGTGTAAGAAATGTTGACTCTTAACAATCCTTTAAACACGCTCTCTGCATTGACGATGTTCAGGTTCAAATATTTTATTTAACCAATGATAGACATTGCGAGATTATTCATGCGCAAATTGGGTTGTTCAATTCTGAAAGCTGATATGTTTAACAGGTTAATTTCAGATTCCCCCACATGTGACTGTGGATTCCAATATGAAGATGCTTCTCACTTCATGTTTCACTGTCCTATTTATATTGAGCAAAGAAATAGATCTTCCGGCAATAGATGATATGCCCAGTATTGATGTTTTGTTAAACGGTGATAGTGTTCGGTCTCTGGATGAAAATAAGCAAATATTTACAAATGTTGGTAACTTTATTAATTTAACTGAAAGGTTTAATTTGTAGGCCCTTGATATGAAATTAAACCTAAATAGTGTACCGTGGAATACTGGTCGTGTATTTAATATCATAAATAGCTTAGGAAGCACAATTGATGTATTTAAACAGCCCATCAGTATCCATATGAAATAATTATTGTATAAACGTGTCTCTCAGCGCATAATTTGATTTAAATGTGAATGTTGGGAGAGGCGTTTATATAGGTCTCCTTGACCTGTTCGCCAATCCACTCCATATTTTCTGGATATAAATATTGTTTAAACCATAATTTGCAAGTACTTCTCACTAAATGTTTGTTTTAGGAGTATTTTCCAAACGACAGAGTCAAGTACGTAATTTAACTTGATACAAACAGGGTTTTTTAAAAGGTCTGTTATCAACGAAAGATTTGTTTTCAAAACAATGTAAAGTACACAAGCAAGGTTATCCTAGATACAACAAATATGCAAAGTAAGCTCCCGTTTGGGGAAATACATATATAGTGAATTGAATATTACAGTACATGGTATACTTCTGATAAAACCATTGCTTTTCATGTTTACCAAAATTGACTAGTAAATCTAATTTGGCAGCCATTACTGGCTACTCATTGCGGCCAGAATATGTCGTGATCAATCGATCTACTCTATCATAAATACGATTTTCCAGCATAACGTGTCATACAACTTTCTATTTCAGGTGTGACTTTCTTGCTGAGATTTCATGTTTACAGATTTTTAATTCACAAAGAAAAATCCGACTTGAATAAACACAAGTATCCGAATGTTGTCACGAAATCGGATAAAATGTATTAAAACGAAGGTGAATGAAAAATGGATGACTGGATGACCTTTGTGTCACAAATATGTTGAACTACATGTATTTGCATATATACCCCGCTCTACCATCGCTTAAATAGATTGTAGAAGGGAATTTTCTACTCCACATCATTTTAGTCCAATTTTTGTTCTCATTATATATTATAATATTGTGCATTATTATTAAGTGACAACAGTCAGGAAATAAGAAAAGCAATATGACGTTTATTATGATTCAGGTTATATGTATATTTATAACAACATTCTGTGAATGACATCTCAGCAATTGGCAAAGCAAATGGAGTATCCTTCTGTATTGTTTTATCTATAGGTAAAGGTCATCTGAGGTTATAAATAGCAGTTATTGCCCGTCTATAAACACAAGAAGCGGCTTTGCGTAGATTCGTAAGTGACTAGAACATTAACACCTACTAATCGTGTTGATTTGACCTCATGTTAACTCTCATTCCCGACACAAAGTACCACTGACGTGCCAATATATGCCTTCAAAAGTACCCAGTTGTTCTCCACCAAAACATTTTGTGTCGAATGGAAAACCATCACAACTTCACACAGTAACAAAGTATAATTGTTATAAATGTGACAATTCATTTTTCATAAAGTGGAATTAAACAAACAATAAAGTGAACAGGAATGCTTTAAAGAGAAGCTTTGCAAAATAGTGTGCTGATATATATGATTATTGAATTAGAGCCTGTTTGGTAACTCACCTTGATATTTGCCTTATCATTTATGACGTTCATTATGATTCAATGCATATTTTTGCAATAATTTTGTTCTCAAATTATTAGGAGCCTAACTGTCTTTGTGGCTCTACCGTGAATATTTATCGAATAATATAAATAAATTGAGTAAACCGCTTTGGCTCTAATGCGATGAGGAAAGCTTTATATACACACTCAACACATCAATTGTTCCTAATTACTGTTAATAGCTATCTAAATGGATATGTAAATAGAATGCAACCCACAGCGAACTACAACAGATCTAAACAGAACGCAATCCACGGGCAAATGTATAAGAGATGTGAATAGAACACAACCCACGGTAAACTGTAGAAGAGATTTGGATAGAACACGACCCGCGGTAAACTGTATAAGAGATCTGAATAGAACACGACCCGCGGTAAACTGTAGAAGTGATCTGAATAGAACACTTCCCGCGGTAAACTGTAGAAGAGATCTGGATAGAACACGACCCGTGGTAAACTGTATAAGAGATCTGAATAGAACACGACCCGCGGTAAACTGTATAAGAGATCTGAATAGAACACTACCCACGATAAACTGTATAAGAGATCTTGGTAGAACACGGCCCGCGGTAAACTGTATAAGAGATTTGAATAGAACACGACCCGAGGTAAACTGTATAAGAGATATGAATAGAACACGACTCGCGGTAAACTGTAGAAGAGATCTAAATTGAACACGAACAACGATAAACTGTATAAGAGATCTGGATAGAACACGACCCGGGGTAAACTATATAAGATATTTGGATAGAACACGACCCGCTGTAAACTGTATAAGAGACCTGAAAAGAACACAACCCACAATAAACTATATTAGAGATCTGGATAGAACACTACCCACGATAAACTGTAGAAGAGATCTGGATAGAACACGACCGGCGGTAAACTATAGAAGAGATCTGGATAGAACACTACCCACGATAAACTATATAAGAGATCTGGATAGAACACTATCCACGATAAACTGTATAAGAGATCTGGATAGAACACTACCCACGATTAACTGTATAAGAGATCTGGATAGAACACTACCCACGATAAACTGTAGAAGAGATCTGGATAGAACACTACCCACGATAAACTTTATAAGAGATCTGGATAGAACACTACCCACGATAAACTGTATAAGAGATCTGGATAGAATACTACCCACGATAAACTGTAGAAGAGATCTGAATAGAACTCGTCCGCGGTAAAGTGTATAAGAGATTTGAAAAGAACGCAATCCTCGGTGAACTGTATAAGAGATCTGAATAGAACACAACCCAAGGCTAACTGTATTAGAGATCTGAATAAAACAAGGCCCGCGATATACTGTGTAAGAGATCTGAATAGAACACGAACCGCGGTAAAATTTATAAGAGATCTGAATAGAACATGGCCCGCCGTAAACTATATAAGAGACCTGAAAAGAACAGAACCCACGGTAAACTGTATAAGAGATCTGAATTAGACGTCAATATTCCGTAAAATAATTCAGTCTCTTTTTTATATTCGCTTTCTTGTTCTTTACTGTAACATTTTCTCAATTGAAATTTAAAGTGGGGATTGAAAATCATTGAGAGTGGCTGTTAGGAAGTTTGCCTAAAAGATAAGGGTTGTAGGTAGTCCATGGTACCAGTAGTTTGTAGGTACGGGCTGAGTGGCTTTGTGGTAACGTAAGTGATGTCAGTTAGCGGTAGCAGAAAGCGACTGCATCGGGAAATTAGTGTAAAAGGTAGATTCTTAATGATTTTGTGGTAAGTGGCGTCAGAAACTTTGTCTAAAACCTAATTAAAGGTTATGTGGTTAGTGGTGTCAGTGAGTTATGTAAAAGTTAAGGGCTGAACGACTATATCGGAGACTTAAAGGCTAAAATATTTTGTGTCGGGGCCGCGCCTTGAGAATTTTCGGGCCCAAGGCAAAGGAATCATGCCCCCCTCCCCCACTTCAATACATTGTCAAGGGCACTATGAAACTCATGAGTGGACCCCTTCCTGAAACCTTCGGCAACTTCTGCATGAAGTCCGTCTTGATGGTAAGGGTTGAAAGACTTGTTTTAACCGGCTGAACATTTATCAGAGAACTGAAGGCAGAACAAGCTCGTCAGCTTAAAGCTTTCTGTA
This sequence comes from Mopalia ciliata, assembly GCA_034783835.1. Lineage (NCBI taxonomy): Eukaryota > Metazoa > Mollusca > Polyplacophora > Chitonida > Mopaliidae > Mopalia > Mopalia ciliata. The sequence goes on from JAVFBW010137613.1 coordinate 13,035, forward strand.
GTTCCAGTGGAAGGGACTTAGAACTACAAGAGATGTCTGACGATTAGCTGAATTTTCTTCCAGAGAAATGCGATAACAATTGATTTCCTGCTCCTTTAAATTGTCTACGGATCAACAGGGTTTGTATTGCTGAGGTAATCGATGTCCGTTGAACATGGCAAAAAATTTCGGCCAGGCGCTACCAGGCACACTCGTGGTCATTTTTACTAACTGGATGGTTAATTGTTTTCTTTGTTTTATAAAAGTTCGACCTCGGGACATATTGTCCCGGTAAGAATATGACCGGGAATGTCACATGTGTTATTTCAGAAATAGCCAATAATGGATCAAAGGGTTTCAAGTGTGACCACATTGATGTAGGGACTGTGGAATCTAACGAAGACAATATTATAGCAACAAGAGAAAATCTATTCAGCGAGAGACAGTGCGAATGACCATGTTTAATAGCGGTATAACCACGCGTGGTCTCCGACTGGTTTACTATCTGATATCCTGAGTTGGGAATAAGACTCGATTGTCTCTACACATCAGTGTATGACTGTTTGCATTTACTTCCTACTGTAAACCAATCTAATTAAAATCAGATCTCTATACGCTCCCCCGTGACAATCAAAACACGATGAGCGTTGTTGAGATCTTATATTAAATAGATTTATACTGTACACCGTATATTAAATATGTTTAATATTAATAGGACCGTTATACCCGCCATTTGCATTTAACACATTCGATCAGTTAAAACCAGAAACCTCTATTTGTTTTTGCATGGCATAATCATGAAGACCGATGAATAATCTGTAAACAGTATCAATTAACTGCTTTTGTTCTAGTGATTGATCGGTTAATAAGCTAAACTAAAGTTAGATTTTTTGTAAAGAAGAAAGTGGATGAATCAAGGTAAAAACAAAAGCGCAATGTGTTCGCTGAAATTCGGCTTTACTCCAGCCATGTCATCACTTTATATTTTTCTATTCCAATCAAAATTTATAGAGTAAGTTAAATATGTCACCGAGAGTCGACAAACGGGCCTGAAGCAATGCGGTAGATCAGAAACAACTCCAAGACATTGCCCTACACAAAGGACCATGGCGCTGCTACTAAATGACCAAATTCCATTGTCAAATCAATGAGTTTTCTTACCTTAATATGTCGGTAAAAATGCAATGGGTAGTCCGCAATCGCCAACGTATCAGGCCAAGCTATTCCACAAGTATTCCTCAAATCGCCTAGAGAATTATGGTTAAGATTTAACAATGTGAGATTACAGGAAATACAAGAAGAGAACAAATTGAATGTGACCGGTTTCACGAAGACTCGCTAATGTAGACTGAATTGCACAGGACAGTGCTCACACCTACTATCACACCGATAGAATCCCTCACACACCCACATCAACTGTTCGCCAACACTCCCTGACCCAATGCTTCCTTCAGATCTGTCTGTAGGCTCTCTTTGCTAGCATGTATCCAGACACTATAAGGTAGCTCAAAGCCTAACATACAATGAGCCAAAATACGCTCTGACTGACAGCTTATACAAAAAGACAAGTAGCGTCTGTTTGATGGAGGTATCGCTTACTTTTGGAAGATTGTTGTCACAGTAAACTAAACAGTAGGCAACAGATGAAATGGAGCTTGATTCATAGCAAGGGGGATCAATACATGTAGAAAGTGGCTGGGGAGCACCGTTGTCTCCGAGGTATCTGGAGGAATAAACTCTACGACTGATTTACAGACGGATCTCTCCCATCCGTGCTTTCATAGTGACATTCTCGTGCTGACAGCTGCCAATAATCTCAATAAGTGAAGGACAGAACGGGTCGGGTTACATTGCATATTTATTACCCTAAGCGCCGGACGACGAGATAAGGAATATATGTCCTCATAAATCTACTTGGAAGACCGGATGAAGGCAGAGAGCCCAATTGTTCATTGATGAAACATTAAGTATTTGGGAATATGAGCTACAGCACTCTAGGTCGATAAAGGTAGTTGGAATGCATTGAACGTAATACTGTGCAAGGAACCATTCAGGATAAAGTGATAGATTATAGGTTAAAATAGTAGCCTAACTCTTTAACTCCTACAGCTTTAAGAAATTCCTCCACTAAAAGTTAATTCTACATCACCCATGCAATAAATATATGTATGACCTTTTAAACAAGTATTTTGCAAAGTAGACACTTAATGTAAAAGTATTTTGCCTTATTTCTCAGTAGCAAAGTTCACAAGCGCTTTTTCGTGTATTGTTTCTTTGACTACAGGGCTGGTATGTCTCAGAGTTCATTATAAAAATGATACACAAAAAAACCAGCTAAATAAACGGTCATCTACCAACAAATCATTTTCCCAATGACATCGTGGTTGGTCTCAAGATTGGTTATAACTGAATCTAATGGTCACCATTTTAAGATACTCTTGTGGGTTTCCATTAACAAACAGTAACGATGTACTTACTGATCGATTACACCCACATACAGCTCATGTGGAAAATGAAAGAAATAATGGTTTTATTTTACTTTTTAATATAATTTTTGTGGAACTAGCTTATAATATGAGGCGCATTATTCCTCTGGGCATCCGTCATAAAACAAAAAATTGGGAACCTTTATTAAGATGAAACTGAAAAAAGAGTCACTGGAAAAACAGAAGATTGTAGGCTGGCTTATTCCAACATCTTAGTGTAAAACGTTAAATCCAGGCTTGACTTATACATCCCTTGGGTCTTAGCAGTGTTCACAAAGCCCCTGCCACTGTCTATTCACATAGATGCATTATAACAAATTCACTATATTGTCCCTTATGTCAACAAAGTATGTGTTCTTTGTAAACTTGATCAAAGACGGAAGGAACCGAAACACATCAATATGATTCTTGGGATTCAGTCTGAAACTGAAATTAACAAAAACCAACGCGCAGATTAGGCCCATCCTTGATGGATATTACCACAAGCATTATTTCCACTCTATTTGTGTGGCTCCTAAGGAACGTATCTAGGTTGGCTGTTGTCTTCCACGTCATTCCCTCTCAACTGTATACAGTGGCATTTACCCTGAATCACAATAAACAATCTAGAACCAAACAAGTAATGAGCTATAGTCTACAGTGTTTGGTAGGTCATTCACAGTCGTGGGAGCAGGGAATTCTATACACCTCACAAGGCACAACAACGCCCACAACAACTGTGGAAAAGGACCGCTCTAAACCAGATACATGTGCTGACAGGAACCAGTCCTAGCATTAATCGGATTATCTGGTTAATATACAAAGAAACATTATAACCATAACATTGACAACTGATTGATCACACCAGTGTGTTAACTCACATCAAAGAAGTAATATTCATTTTGCGTGCGGTGTTGATACCTTGTATACACCAGGTGACTGCATACCAAACAATATTGTTCTTAAAACTATTTATTTCTCTTTTCTTTTATTAATAATTACTTAAACCGATACTGTTCTAAATGCAGACACCTGAAGTCGTCCATGATTACAATATACAATATAACATTATCATTATACTGTTTATCAATGCGAGTAATATCTATACTTAATGCCAGTTGTTTTAGAATGATCAGAGAACAACAACTGTTCACCCAAAAACTAAGAAGGAAAGGATTGTCAGCAAAGCAGTACAATGTGTACAAGACTACTGAAAACTAAGGATGGAATGACCCTTTATACCTAAGTGGTATCAGGCAGATGTGAACTGTTCATATAAAAACTAAGAAAGAAATAACTGTCACCTTATCTCTGTCAGATGCTCGCGAACTGCTGCTGAAAGGACAGAATGACTCCAGTGTAAGTGGTATCAGGGACAGGCTAATTGTACATCTCAAACTAAAGAGAAAATGACTGTCAGTATAGTAGTGTTCACTTGGGAATTTACAATGGAAGAATTGTCGGATTAGTGGTGTCGGAAGGACACGAAATTTTCAGGCGAAAGCTAAGAACGAATGATAGGACTGTTTATGTGGCATCGAATTAAGATCGAAAGTAATTTGGGAGGAATGTGGTTAGTCTTACCGTTTCATAAAGCAGCATGACCACTTCAAAATATGGAAATATACACATTAAAGCGAAAGTTGGAAATCGATAGGCCGCTATGGCCAGCCTCTCAAAATATGTTTCCTATTTTTCTCTGATTTTGTTTAGATAATAAAATCTCAATAATCAAACTCCTTCTTTTTTTGTAACGTTTAAATAAAGTTTTATTTGAGTTTTCTCGTCCGAGTTGAAACGTATAAGTTATCTCCCTTTGCAAAAGTAAGATTGGAAAGCGTAAATAAAAAAAGAAATATTGCAACTAGGTAAAATACTAATCAATGGTTTCAGTGTATCCAGAAAAAATCAGAGAAAACTCATAAATAGTTTTTCTGGGGCCAGCCATAGCGGCCTATCGATTTCCAAATTTCAACATGGTTTTATATAGGCGGGACGCGCGTAGGGCTAAGACGGAGGAATTAGCCCTATTCATTGTGCTACATTGGACGCTACTATCTTGGGTTGACCTCATTGATTATGTCGGTTAAGTTGAATATACTGTTGAATATCCATTCTGCCACGGGCAACGCCAATAGTCATTTCAGTCGGAGAGGTTTTCACTTCGTTTGTTGGCCCGCTGTTTAGCCCTCTTATAATATAATTCAACCATCGAATGAAAGCCTCACAAAGCTGCTCCAGTGCGAGCCTATTGGTAATATAAGCGTCCGTTTAATAGAGCTGTGGATTACTTTGATATGACCTGTAACACATTGAAGGAAGGGGAAGAAAGCAGATGGAAACAGAGCTTGGTTCATTGATCAATTAAAACTCGTTGGGAATTGGCGGTGACTGTGAGGTGTCTCAATGAATCTACTCGCTGTCTGATTTATAGACCTCTCCCCCAAGACTTAACACGGTCTCACTTCTCCCCATTGATTGACTTTCTACACCGACAGCTGCCAATAACCTTAACAACCCAATAACAAAACGCTTATGTTATATGGCACATTTATTTATTATCCCAAGCCCACCTCAACCAGATAGGAGTATATGTCCTCATAAATCTACCCGAAAGACAGAACTCATTTATATCACAATATCATCTATTTCTAGTCTGAGTTTCGAAACCCAGGTCGATAAGTGTTCGTTACAACACCAGATTGAAGCCTTCACACCAAAGTTACACCCCCGGCTATTTATTGTGGCGTGGTGGCGAGGTCGGTGAATGGTCAGAGATGTGCTATTCTCGCCAACACAACACCTAAGTCACACCCTCGGCTATATATTGTACCGTAGGTATTCTCGCCAACACGACAACAGGGATATAACGGAGTGCATACCCAGTTCAATAATAAAATTTCTTGACAACATTTGTTTTTATACCTTTGCATTTCATATACCCTGTTAAAAAAGAAACATATATGCAAAATATTATATATTGGCCACCGTGAGCTGCAACGGGAGAGTTGAAGGAGCGTCTGAGGTGCTTGGTTACGCTGATGTAAACGTCTGTCCAGTTCGTCCCAAAGATGGGATCGGAGATCTCACATGTTACTGGCGGGTAAGGATTATGTTTTGCTAGGGTTAGAGTACACGTTAATCAAAATACACAACTTTATTTTTTCTTTCACCATAATCAAAACAAACGTTTCACGGAAACCGGTAAATTTGTAGATTTTTTTCAGCGAATCTAAACTGTTGAAAGGTAAACTGTATTGCTACCTTACGAATTTCTTAAGTTTACAGTTCAAGGCAAAATGAGGCAGAATCAAATTTCACATTCCATCAGTTACCAGAAGACGAGCTATTGTTAATGTCGTCTTGACAATGTTGGATCGCAAATGCGGCTGAAACTGCCACCTAATATTGGACGGTTTGTGTACATTCAAAGTCGTGGTAAACACATTAAAAAAAATCTAAATATTTATGCCTCGAGGATCACTTAGCTAAAGTTTCGGTAATAACTTGTCTTCCGCAAATAATTAGATGTTAGAGAAAATGTTGTTGGTTTTATTCAGTTGTTTCTAAATCGCCTAAATCAAGGTCCAAGGAATCCATTCGCTTGCTTCCGGGTATAAACGAGGTGAGACTAACAGATCGTGATAATGAGACATAATTTAGTATTTGACTCACTTGCTGGGAGTTTGTAATCGAAGCCTATGTTTTTTCATATAAAATAACTTACTGTTGATATTCTCTACAGATGACTTTAAACACAAAACGCATGTGCACTGGTGTATCTTCTATATAGTCATATCTGTTGGACTCCGTCACCGATTGTTTTTTTTTTTTAATATACTATTCAATTTTGGAACGCCCTATTCGAAAAGAAGTGTTGTAATCATCTACATGTGGACTACTTGTAATAAACGTAAATGATATGTACATATTTATTTGTATTTATTATGATATAGCTGAATGGTTGCAAATATAATATTTTAAAAAAACTTTCCAGCAAATGGCTTGGTACGGCAATTTTGGCTGCCATTTTGCATATCTGGCTTGCACATTTACAATAACTACAATATATTTTGTTGTCTGTTTTATAGTTGGTTGCTATAGTTTTTCTCCACTTGTTACAAAGATTTGTAAAACTTTCAAGGAATATATTATTTTAACCATCCAGGGAATCACAATGTATTTAAACAAAACACAAATAATCTGATCATCCCGAAAATCACTGGTGTGAGAGAACAGTTAGAGCAGTAATTCCCTGTTTAAAGCTTTGTCTTCTTATTTTCCCTTTATCGTCTAGAAGTATAGAAATCTTCAGCACACAAGCAAAACGGTTTCATGAAGCCAATTCTTTGGACTTATTCATGGTTTAATAGTTATTTATTCAATGTGAGATGAACAGGACTAAACCTCAGTGACATATCATTAGCAGCATTGTTGAGCGAGTAACTGGGTAATTGATTTCAGAAAATCAACGCGGAACCTCAGCGGTTAGGGGGATGTAGGGAGCCGAAGTGTATATACCCTAGTATATGTTCTAAACCAGTTTTGTTCATATCGCAATTAACAAGACACGATATAAACATACGCTCAATTCTCTGAAGATCTTAATGTACATCTAAGCCTATACCTAAATTCCTAAAAGAAATCCACCAACAGTTGACTACTTTGAGATTCGAATAGATATCTACACACGATCAAATGTTTAGATACATTGGCTAACGATGTGAAAAGAAATCAACCGACAATGATCGGTATACAGATGAAAACAGGAATTAACGCTATGTTAACCAGTTGATGAAAGCCTGCACAAAAAAGCCGACGTAAGATTGAGTTTTCGGAGATCTGGCGCATTGTAAACTATTTCGAGATCGTAGTGTTGTTAACGGATGGTAAACGATTTTCTCGGCTAAATAGTGGCAATTGAAGAAGTAAGATGTTGATAGCTTTGTTGTTTTGTGTTCAACAAAGAAGGAATAAATAATGTGAATGGCCAGACAGTTTGACAACCACACTCACAGGTGGTCCCAAAAAGTACTGCTCAGTAATTAACAAGCCAATTATGGTTTCCGGTAAAACAGTCGCTTCCTGTTAAGCTTGTACCTCGTAAATAGTTGTACCACAGAATTTTCATTTGTTAATTTCCCATAGTAGTGGGTCGGCTTGTGCACTAGCATAATCACATGCATTCTTATTAAATGCACTTAACATGATAACAAAATGACTGTGATGTTGCTAAGAATTGTATTATTAGCAACAGCAGCTAGACATAATTCACCGTGGGATCCAAAACTAAAACAGACCAATTGAAAATGTATCAGCATACTCACTCATATTTATTCAAAGTTAATTCAATTAATGATTACTGTTACGTTTGTTAATTGCACAGCTGACTAATTCACATAAATTAAAGGTGAAATCGCTGTCTGGTATTCTTATCAGATTACTTGACAAATTACATACATACAAACATACAACTTACCCTTCTCAATAGTATATAACTGTTATAAGTTGTCATTCTGATAAGTATCTATTTAATTAAGTGCAAAGGGAAAATGAGAGATTTGTTTACTTTTTGTTATAACTCGTGACTTTTACTTTAACCACGTTAATTTTTTTTTTAATATACCCGTTTTTGTTAATGAATCGAGTTAAGTCAAAAATACGTTTCGCGTTACACAACAATTTATAAATCCTCACGAAACCTACTAAAATAATTAAGTAGCATATTATTTTGGAATTGCTATAAAAATATCGCAATCGTCACATGTATTGCATGTTGTAACGATTCTATTCGTACCAATGTAACTTTTCTCTCACTTTATTAGTAAAGAACCCTGAACGCGATTCCAACAATGGATTTCAGCGGTGTCTGAGAAATACGGGGTATTATGAACAGAAGGATGCTTGGAACGTTAGGTACCACGAACTGTTGACAATTCACAGACTTTAATTCACAGGATAATACGGTAACAAGTCAAGTTTAAGATAGTGAAACAGGTCTAGGTGTTATATGTTATTTAGCATATATTGTTATATTAGGGACCCAGATTAACACGGCGGACACATTTTGATTGGATGCTACCAAGTTCATGCCTCGGGTGTTAATTTTTTTTTTTTTTTATCTTTTCATAATATAACTTTCCACCTCAGGAATCATTATGTTCTCGACGCCTGCTGTGTCTCACAATATTGATACAAGTTCCTAACTCCCGGAATAGAACTCTAAATGAGTGAGACGAGAAGGGACAAATATGGATTAGATTCGATTATTCCGAAACATCCAATAATATATCAAAATGATTTCCTTTGACCAATGAAATAACGAGAACAGTTATCAGGAAACTGTCCTACCGAGAACAGATTATCAGGAAACTGTCCTACCGAGAACAGATTATCAGGAAACTGTCCTACCGAGCGGAGCAAGTCACCACCGAGAATGTCTGACTCTATAATAGCATGCAAAATGATGTATCTTACCTTAATTTGTGATTAGATAATATAATGGATAATCTCTAATCTTCAAACAGCAAGTTATAATACTCCAGAACCATTCAATAGATTCCCACGCCTTCAGAAGAAAAATAATATCTTGGATTATGTCAGCTCCCAGCTAAACAGTCTAGAAAGAGAAACTGAGCACGAACTATGCTCACTTCTAGTCCAGTAGCGATTAAATTCCACAGATAACTGACAACGTGCTCACAATTACTGCCACACTATTAATTTTGTCTTAGATTCACAAGAAAGAAATCCCCTCTCATTCTTTATTGGTCAACTGTCCTCTTCAGACCACCGTACGCCAAATTGCGTACTCAGATGGTATAAGGTAGACGACAGCTTAACACTGAATTAAGAACAAAGCGATCAATCTAACAGTCAATACAAAGAGACTAAGAACATAAGCGTCAGTTCGATATAGGTATCCCTGGCTATGGTAAGATTGTATCACAGTACACTAAGAGTGCACAACAGATGAAATGGGGCTTGATTAATAGCAGACGGGATCAATAGAAAGTGGTTGGGAGCGGGGATATTCATGGGGTAGCTCAAGGAATCTTCTCTCAGTCTGATTTAAAGACCTCTTCTTCTCAACAGATTCTCTCTTCTTTCCATTGATTGGCATTCCCATAATAACAGCTGCCAATAATCCTTTCAAGTCAAAGACAAAATGATTCTGGTTTTATTGCATATACCCTTAACTCTGGATGACAAGATAGGGAATATATGTCCTCATAAATCGACTCGGGAGCCCGGGTCTAAGTTGTCGAACACGG
>JAVFBW010137614.1:0-13199 GCA_034783835.1 Mopalia ciliata
TGGTTCCAGAAGTCCATTAGCCACAAAGGATTTCTGGTAGTACACATGCAAACTGATTTAGTAGTGTCCATATCATCTATATTGTTCATTACACAAAAGATTTTTATGTTGGAAAAAAAATATACATGTATAGTATTAAATAAATAAATATGAACTCCTTTACATGTTTAGTTATAAAGTCATTATATTTCTACCCATTTAATATTTAGATCTTTTTCTCTCTTTCCTTCAAAGTTGTCTCCCCTGCATTACATATCCCATTCTAAATTTCTACAATTATCTGTACAGTAATGGTATATCAAGAATACAGTATTTAATCTTCTAAAATTGTCCCCCACAAAATTTGGTTTCTCCAAATGTTGATTTATACACTGATTTCACTCCATTCCATATATATTTTTATTTATATAGAAAAAGAATCTTGTCCTTGCCTTCATTGAGATTACAACAATTTGGTCTCTGGCTAGCAGTGCAGCCCTCTAACTAACTGCGTTACACATGCTCACCACAGAAAGACTGCCAATTTTCATCTTAGTAAATCTTTCTCTATGGGTACATACATGTATTATCTCAGTCTAAATCCCAACTCCTATCTGTATAGTATGGTCACTTAAAGAGAGAATCATCATATAGAAAGCATAAAGACAAGAGACTAAAATATACTATGCCATCTGTAAATTATCAGCTAAGAATATTTAGTAACTGAAACACACGGAGGGGGTGGCAACATTTTTGGTGGTTATTTTTGACAGACCTGGTTGAACACGTAGAGTATAGTTGCGGTGTAGGTGAGGGATAAAATGAGCTGCTAGTAAGACAGTATAGTATAATCATGTCTCACTTGTGACTTATATTAAAGGAGGCAAAGCATGTTCAATATGGATGGACATGTACAGAACATTATGTAGAGATCAACTGGCAATCCAGTCATGTGTGCAAACCTTTTTGGAAATCCACTGGGAGTATGTGGATTTAAGCTGTTCAATTTCAAGTTCTTAATGTATTTCAAATGTATACATCTATTAAATTTGATAGCCGACCAAAATGTTGTTTAGTTATAAGCAAGTTTATGAAAGCTTTTTTCTTATTTATTAATTCATATCTTCTAAATGGCATATACATTTATTAAATTTGATAGCCGACCAAAATGTTGTTTAGTTATAAGCAAATTATGAAAACTTTTTTCTTATTTATTAATTCATATATTTTAAATGGCACTTTGTCAAGTCCAGATTGGCATAACCTCTTAACCTGACAAACTGTACTCTCAAAAACATGTGAATTTTGGCGGAATGACAAATAACACATCCACAGGTAGATTCCGTAAGTGGGTTTAAAAAAATTCGAATCATGCAGCAGTGACTCCTCATGCTGTCAAAAAAGAGGGTTACTTAAAAAAGAGAGAACTTAGGTCATCACGGCACTTAGCTTTCAACTGGACCTCTGCCAGAATCCAAACCTAGACAAACACAGCCTATGCAACTCTAAATGTACTTTCTGGACCTCAATGTGAATTATATGTATGCAAACTTAGCTACGGTCTCGTCTTTACATAGGTGGCTGAGTATTTTTTCTTTGTCTTTTTGTTATGTTTCTAGGTGTTAAAAATTCTGAACAGAATCAGAACCTTTATGGATTCTAATAACCGATTGAATTGAAGTTGAAAATTCATAATAGTGGCAGGGATGACTTTTGTATGTAAAGTAGAGTATCTTGTTTGTTCAGATATATTTTGATAACAGTCTTCCCATGTTTATATGTGTGACAATCGATGCACGCTTTTTGTTTGGGTTTGGGGGAGGGGAGGGGGATTCTGTCCTTGAGATGAAGGAAATCACCCTCAGCTTCAGTGAAAATAAAGACAACGTGACAATCATACGAAAAAACAAGGACACCAAAATACATTGTCTTCCTGTTAACCTTAGCTCAGAGAAGACAGGATTAAACATTTAGGAGCTAATCTACCAAATACACTAAAATACCAATAGCAATCAAATAGTTCCACTGCTTGCCCTTCTAAACCGACGACAATCAATTTAGACTTAGGAAACAACCCACTGACATACATTTTGCTGTCATTTCATGAAGTGAACTTGAGATTTTGTAATGTTGAACATCCAAGAAAAATGACTACATTTGTATATAAGCAATTCCTTGCTACAATATGTCAGATGGTGCCAAGGAGTTTCTCTATCACATCATCCAAACAGGACAGGCCGAGAAATTGCTTTTTGATTACGACTGATGTTTGACTATTTATATGTAGAGAAGTTACATGGCTTACAGTATAAACCATGCCAGTCCTACAAACTCCACTATGTTATACAATTTATATAGGACTCCTTTAAATCGGCTGCAGTAAAGACAGATTTAGAAATGAAGATGGGTGGGTATTCAAGCAAGTCTTCTAATAATCTGGATATACAAACTGAATCACATAGTTATACAGAGCAACAATTACACTGAGAGGATAGACAGCCAATAAACAGGGATTTTAGTTATAGACATGTAGCAATATGTTGATATATAAAAGTTAAATGGTAGAATGAATGTGATATCAAAACTCCAGAATTATGGTAAAATAAATACAAAGGTATTTAATTTGAGAGTGTGGGTGATCAGATTGAATCGAGAGGGAGGCGGGCCTGATTATAAGCTGATACCTGTATGTGTATTTGTAAATGCGTCGTGTTTAAGGTGGGAAAAAACACATGTTGGTTGTATTGCTTTAACTCTTTAAAAATGTTTAACTTTTTTAGGCAAACATATACCCTTTATGTAATTTAGACAGATAGGAAACAGCAGTGTTTGAATATCATTGAGTCACAAAGTTTGACCAAAACTATGCACCTCTGCCACAGCTATTATACATTTTATTAACTACAAACAAAGTGTACAGCTAGAAATACCAGAATCCGATAAGAAAAATTAACTTTTTCTTTCAAATAAATTAAAATTCTTTTTTTTGGCTGACTATTCAAAAAAAAAATCTTCAAGGCTGATTAATTAAACCCAGACATTATATGAGAGCTTGTAAATTGTCTTAACGCTTTGAAACCCATCCAAGTGTGATATCAGGGTGTGTTCTTCAATTTTTGTTTCCTTTTCCCCTCTTTAAACGCTAAAGTAAATGCATAAACCTGCCTTTTTTTGAAGAATTCATATAATTCATGACGATTGTAATAAAAAGTTGAAAATACAGTCAACAGGAGTCTTTTTGAGTTGCTCACTGTGTTAAGATAAGTTAAGATAAGTTAAATTCACTCTACATGTAAATATATCAATATCTGTCAAAGACTAAGTGATGAATAACTTAAATCCAACCTTGTGTATCAGTTGAGTAAAGTGAAGGGAACTTAGTTTATTTGAAGACAGTCTGTCCTTCCCTTGTATGAACTTGTTATGGCTGGGGTGGCTAGACTTGTTATAAACTAAATCAGAGTAGTGGCACTGGAGGATGTTACCACGTCAAAATTAAATACTGTTTCGACATAACAATATTCAGTTCAGAGCACTTCTTTAAAAATCACATTGCAGACTCCAATAAAAATATTATTTAATTCTGACACAAATTTAACAAACACAAATGTCATTCTGTCAATTTTTTGCTACTGAATGAATTTTTAGGACTGAATGAGTTAGATTTTGTGTTTTACATGTTTCAGTGACTTTCTGTAAATTTGTTGAAACTAAAACCAGTTACTTTATTGTTATCCTAAGTATTATACAACAATAAATTGATTTATCTATGGCAAACATCTACTGTGTATAATCCGAAAAGACTTTGGTAATTCTATCATTAGTACTTCTAAAGTATGACCCAGGAAACAAAAATGTTTACTAGTCTTACACTTCTTTGTCACCTGACATTCCATACCTACTCTAAGACTGGCAAACCTCAAAACACTTTAAAAATTATTTTTTACAACCTGTTACATGAAAATGTGGACTAACCAAAAGAATTTGAATAGACTAAGACTAGCCCATTATCATCTCAAACTATTGTTGACAATGGTTAGACTTTTAAGTTGAGCTCTTCAATTAAAATGGACCAATTTGAAGTTAGCAAACTTTACACTGAACATTAGTGAGTACAGGGTGTGTGTGTGTTTAGGGGGAGGGGGGGTACCACTTCGTAACAGGAATGCAATAACACAAAGAACGCTAAGAAAATAGCAGACAGATGGGACTGGGTGTAATATACCTGATATTTGATATATTGACTGGCAGATGATAGACGGAACAAACATATGTGTCAACAGGCTATCTTGGATTGTCTTCAAGATTGTACATGTTCCCCTATTGATTGTAATTTTATACACACTTGCAGGTTTTGGTCTTCGTAAATATGTAAGTAACACTTTTCACATCAAAAATCAAACCAGATTATCGATTCTGAAACCAGAGTACACCAAAAAAATTTCAAAAATGAAATAAGAGAATTCTCTAAAAACAAGTTTAAGTTTAGAAGAGCACAGTGATGGTGATGATTCAGTATTGAAAGAATAATGCTACTTTCCTAACTAAAATCTGATTTCACTCAACTTGTGTCCATGTCTATAAAAATATTTTCTTCTTGGAAAATATAATACATATTTTGTATGTTAATTAGCCTGAAACACCAATCTATAGGCCTTCCTGAGAAGATTTGAACAATTTGAGGACAGCACATGTACATGTATGTAACCCATGTATCTTCAGTAGATCATAATGTTTTTCACACATAGGGCTACAATAATCATTATTTTTAAAGTTCTTGGACCAGTCTACCAATTAAGTTAATTCTAGTTGGTAATAATCTAGACTATGTAGTCTTATTCAGTCTACTGGTGAATTGTGTACATAAAACATTACTTCAGTTCTCAGACGACTCTACCATTAAGCCATCTGTAATGCTTAATCTAATTTGAAATAATATCAGTAAGAGTTTCATTTAAGATATTTTAGACTTGTCATTGAACAGCCTTTGTATGTGATGGCGGGAAATCCTGTCTGACTTTTAACAGACAGTATTTGATTGGCCGCTTCTTGATCTAAGAGGTCCAGTGGTAACTATCCAATGAAGCATGGCACGATGAATTGGGTAGAAAGTGCCTTGACAGAATTGAGCAAAGAATAACAAGTGAATTGAATTAATGTACAAATTAACATTTTTGAAACAATTTCTGAACAATAACAAATCAATCCAGCAAAGAGTTACAGGGTATGTCTTTAGCGGCAAATGATCGTTTGGGTTAAGTATATGTCGCCACAACTCCGATTTGGGCGAACGGTTTACCATTCCCCGACAACAACAACGCCATGTTAAATTAGCTACCCATTTTCTCCTTATAAAAAATAAGAGAAAAAGAACATTTAAGTTTTGTTTTAGTCTCTGGGAACCTTCTGTTAATTACAAAACGCGTTTGTATGAATGCAAAGCTAGTGTAGTTGGAATTTCGGCCGCAAGAAACGTATAAGAAAATGGGACCCTAAATGCGGTAGATACAGCACATATAGCGATCTCAACTTGTAAGCAGCTGCAAAATTCAATTTGGAAATGTGATGATTAGATTAAAAAAACAATTATTGACATCAAATTTGTGTTTTAAAAAAAGGTTTATCAATTTGTGTATACATGTATTGTATAAAATTTAATTCATTTGGGAAGATAAAGGGTTACATTCTTTGCTCGTTTTTTAAGGGTGACTGAATTTAACTGTAAGTGATCAATTATTCATACCATTATAAATAAAAAAAATATTAATAAATAAAACAGTTATTACAAAAAATTTCCATCTCCATTTTTCTTTGTTTATACCAAGAAATTTAGGCTGTTTAAATAAGTGTTACTAACTAAGGCCCAGTACAGTCAACCTGTAAAATAGCACTCTTGAAAAAGACACAACTCTCAATGGTAATGTCAGATGAGTGATTTTTAACATTTTAAAAGAGAGAGAGAACACCCAACATAATTTATCCTGGTACACGCAAACACTGATACATGGTGTTTCTGTTTACATTCAGTTCTCATTTGCAATACATATATATTTTTAATAAACACAAAAATAACATCTGTTCACATATTTGGCAGTTTTTAATGTACAATAACCAGAAAATGACACATGGCAACCGATTTTGTGAAATGGGTTACCAGCTATAAAATAGTGGTAACTGGAAAACTGGTAACCATGACTGAGTCTTAAGTCATACCCTGGAGTTACAATGTACATACATAATTCTCTGAGTGATATCGCTAAAAAGGTGTTTGAAGCATTTGGCATGACTGAAGAACTGCCATTAGCTTTGTAGGAGCCATCACAATTCATTACAAATTATAGTAAAACATCTGATTTTGGAGTTGGAACAACACGGCAAACAGCATTCTACAAATTGTAGCCTTTTGGCTACATTAAGTTGACTTAAAGACTGGTATTATCTAATAAATAAGGCCTTTGAGAGCCATCAGAATTCAATGGGCAGTAGCATTCATCAATCTTTTCCCCTGTCATTGAGCGGCATCATAAAAACATACAGATTCCAACTATTGGAAGAAGTTGACAGAATGATTTCAATGCATAAATAAAGAGACAGGAACCTACTTAACCCTTGTTTATTGGCTATTCCTGTTGATTAGTCACAGGTGAAAATTTACCTCTGTGTTATGTCATCTACAAATTACAGCTTTTGAGAGCAGTTCCTTGGCTAAAATACCACCATTAACTGACAAGAGAGACCTTTCAGGTTAGTTTAGTGGCTATCACAACACGATTCATTTCCTGATGTAGCCACAGCCTTCTTTCAAATTGATATACAGGCACTTCCATGGTGTTTCCGTAACCAATGAAATCATTGGAGCCAAACAAAGTGACCAGCCCTTTCAGGCGGCTGCCTTAATCCTACAAAATTACATCTGCTTTTTCCCAGTCTGATCCAGTAATCCTTGAGACAGACTGGCTTAAGACTGAAATATTACTGTGCTTTTCTGACCTATGTTGACTCAACCATTAAATCAGTGTCTGAAACATGGTATAAACCTAGTTTCATAGACACAAGATCTGCCAACAAATAACAAGAATAAACTGAATTCCTATTTATTTAATCAAAAACATAACTGAATTCCGATTCATTTCTTTTCTCCCTGTTCAACCCCTCCACTTTCATTACTTAATTGGAACAAAACAAGTTTTTGAAGACTAGATAAGAAACCTTGACCCCTTCAGAGATTGGCACCACGAAAAACACAACTTTTTGCAGCTGAAGTGTTGAGTTATGTCTAAAGTGCGTTGAAGTTATGTCTAAAAAATATGCTGGCGGTGACATTTCAATGCAGTGAGTTTATGCTGCTAAAGTGAAGTCCTACTCGTTGGTGCCAAACAGATCTGGCCTGATGCCCCACCCATCACTTAAACGGACCCAACCATTCTTTGAAAATTAATTTGCCATCAGTGTGGATTTCTATCATCCTTCTATTGAAGAAAATGTTACCAAATATTGAACAGCACCTAATGACCTTATGGACTCCAAGTCAATAAAATTCTTATGATTTTTATTGATTTGACACTCTGTAGGTTCTAAAACAGCCTTAAGGAAAAGGAATGTAAGCCAGGAATATTGACAAGACAAAACATAATGTCAGACAAATAAATATGCTCAATTATTACAAGGTGATCTGTACAACGGGCAGAGGAAAAATAGGCCAATCTAATTACATTTTGTTCCTTAAGAATCATTTTGCAATAATGCAAAATGGCGGACAATTATGAGAAGGAGAGGTACCTGTAAGAGATGACTTGAAGTTCATAAGCCACATCAGACAACCAGAATTATAAAATAAGCTGTAATCATGGTAGTCATGGCAACAGTAATTACTTGCAACAAAAGACTTTTTCTATAACAAAAAAGCGATCGCATTAAGAGGATTTCCTTCCTTTTGTGATAAGTGATATTTTAAGCGTAAAAATTATAAAAGCTCTCAACAAATTGATCAGAAAAAGACATAAATGTACCAAATATGTTCTATTTATAATGGCTACATTTTTGCAAAGGCATGAATTCAGTTATTGGGCTTCATGGAGTTGAGAAGAATCTTAAAGCTTGAATAAATCAATATTACAATCATGACATTTTTATAATTTGTCCATTAAAAAAGAAGTTTTCTGTTTTAATAGTTATAGCTGCCTGAGCATAATACACTATTGACCATTCATGACGAAACAGATTATTTTCAGAACACTTCATCAATACATGTTTCATTTCTATAGACCTATCTACAATAATATGGAGCAAAATCTGTCGATACAGGAAAAGGACAAACACATTAAGACCTTTCAAAGATTCATCTTAAAATTAGAAATGAAAGAGGCAATCTCGACTGTAAATCTAACATCACTCTGTCCATATAAGGTCACAGATAATTTACAAGGAGTGTTCCCCGGCACATTTCTATATGTACATGTATGTGTACAACACATCGGTAGACAAGACAAATGACAAAGCAACGCTAAATTGATATCTTCTTTCGATAGTTCAAGGAGGAAAATTGATTCTTTTGTGTATGAAAATGGAAATGGCATGTGCAAAAGAGGTTCAGTGGCAGCTGCGGAGTGTTATTGCGTGTGTGGAGTGGTCTATCAGAGAGACAGAGAGGCTATCAGAGTCCACAGCCAGCGTTTCTTACTCTGAAAACTGTCCTTCTAATCAAACCTTTCATTATCAAATATGTAGCGAGTTCATAACAACCCATGTCATTTCCCTACTCAATGCCAATCACCGGTCTTCAAAAGTAAGACCAAGGAAATTAAATGTGCAAACAGAAATTAATATGTCATTTTGATGATGTAAATTTATCTTGACCACAGAAACACACTACAATAAAACTAACTGATTGATCTGGTCATTATTAAAGTAATTTAAATTATGACCTCTTCAAAACTGTACTCAATGTTCAAAATCAGCTGGACTACATGTACACATTTGAATTTTCTATCATAGATTTTTGCCATAGTTTCAACTTAAGTTACATTCTAATGATACATTAACTACATTAACTACATGACGGTTCAATTAAACAATTGGCTATCACCTTACACTTACAATTACTGGACACCTAATTGTACCAATTACATCCTTTAACCTAAGTACTTAACTGTAATTCTAGAGGCTCGATAAGACAATGCCTAGTTTAGGACTTCAAAATGAAACATAAGGAAGGTTAAGTTTGGCCAACACCCAAATAGAGCCTGTCAAGACTGGTGTAAGTTTCCAAATCAGGTCAAGGGTCAATGAAACATGATCACCAGTTAAATGACAAAACCCATTTGTGACAGGATGAATTTTATCTTTCTGAATCAAACCTATGAAATTTAAAACAAATCAGTTGTCAGGTGATGACAAATACGTATTTTCCAAACTTTTGGCCACATACATCTTCATTCACAGGATCCTCTGTGAATCAGTGTTGGCCAGTAAATAGTTTTACTTTTAAAACTAAATTGATAACAGAAACCAATTTTAGGTGATGATTCTGTATTGCAAACATTTCATTCATGAATTCCTTGAAAATCCTTTATGAATCAAAGGCGAAATTAACAAAAAGAAAAAACAGAGAAATCTTATACACTTGGCAAATATATTTCCAAGTAAGACAATTAAGCCATTCCGAATCTGAAAAAGGAGAGTTATCTATTACAATATCAACTTCAGGATTTTCATTTAAAAAATTCCAAAAGGTATATCTAAATACAAACACAATTGGTACTTACATTGAATGCTTAGTTGGACTGATGTTGTAAGAGGAACAGCCAGGGCATCATTTTTCGCTAAACATTTGTACATGGCCATATTTCCATTCGGTTGAAAATTTGGTCGTATTGTCAAGACACTCTTGGCATTTTCCTTTTTGTTCCCAGCATTGGATTTCGAGTATTCCATACCACTTGTGAGAGCAGTTCCATCTTTCTCCCATGTTATGTTGGCTGCCGGCCGCCCATTTTTGGCCACACATGTGAGGAGAACCAGGGCTTGAGTATGTGGTACATCCACCACAGACCCGTTTACATAGCTCTCGATTTCAGGTGGGTTTGGGGGAACTGAAACATACATGTGTAAACTGCTAATGTAAGTGTCAACCAAGCCAAACAGCTCTTTTTATATCTGTTAGTTTAATTGGTTGCTGTTCAATAGCTTACTCAAGAGTTCATGTATTTCACATTGTCAATGACTTTATATTGCCGTTAATTAATAAAAACCACAGAGAAACCTTGTTAAAACCACTCCACTATATACATTCATTTCCCCTTTAAACCTCAAGAATGTCCTTGATTCCATGAGACTGGTTTAACAGGCCTGCCATGTCACAAACTTCTGTTCATGTTAGTTTGTTTGTTTGATTCAAGGGTATTTCACTTATATGACGACCAATTGTCAACTTCACCCTGTTCCTTGCCTAAAGAGTGCGAGAACTGAGAGGCTTGTGACTCACTCATATTCCTGATGGTCAACAGATGGGTTCGATCCCATGAATGGGACATCAGGTGCACACCCTTACCACTAGACCACAGACGTGGGCCCAATGTTTATGTCAGACACAAATCTAATTTTAATAATCTTAATAACAAAGACTTGGTAAAATACTTGCAATTATGTGCCCCTGACTTTTAAGCTTATAAGTACATTAATGTTTCCAAATGGGTTATGTAAGTCTGTGAAAGTCCCCCTAATCCCCCCCTCCCCCCTTGGGCGTCATAACCAGATTATATGTTTTAACAAACCTTGAACTGTGAGGTAGGCGCTGGCCTTAATGGCAGGTTGATTTTGTTTGGGGCCAACTTGACATTGAAATTCTGCATCATCACTAAGACGAACATCTGATATCATCAGGCCATATTCACCCGCAGATTCATCTCCTAACATCCGGTACCTTGAGAACCCTGGAATGGCTCGATTAAACCCTGAGAAAAGAACCAAATTTGTTTCATCACACATCTATTTACATATCAACTGATCATCAGTCTGGTTCACATGGACAATTTCAAAAAAATAAAAAAAGAAACACAATAAATAGGTCAACAAAACCATCCTGCTTATATGTGAAAATTTAAGAAATAATTGTTTAAAAAATCAATAAAAATATTGAACTGATTTATTGGCATAATTTTAAAATTAAGAATTTTACCTAAGGCAAATCCGGCTTTGGTCCACTGTACTCCCCCGACTACATCATCAACTTCACAAGGGAGGATGGTTGTCTGCCCTTGAATCACACTCTTGTTTGTTGGTCGGACACGGAATTCTTGTATACATAATACTGAAACACATAAAAAACAATACGGAACTTAAGTACATGTTCATTGCTTTTTGTTAATAAAACAAACAAATATTATGTCATATAAGAGTAAAGATGTACATATAACAAATTAACAATATAAGGGAATAAAGGGATATATCTCTTTAAAAATGTGGCAATAGTGAGTTTCTTTAAGATTGATTAATTTATTGATGTTTAATGCCTCAGGGTACTTCACCTACATGTATAAGACGGAAGTGTATCCAATCCTAACTGTCACTAACAATAAGACAACCATAGAAAGTGAAATGTCTCACTCTGTTAGAAATTATTGTTCCTCCAGTGCCAAGTAAAGAGGTTTCTCTACATATAAGTGAAATACTGTTAAGCACGGCATAAAACACCAATCAATCAGTGTGTCACTATAAAGGTTTTAGTCAGCCTGTCAACAACCACATATACATGTATGACTACACTTATGTTTCTTACCGATTTTATTAAAAACCTGGTTGTAAACACGAATGGAAATAAAGGCTGGTCATCAGTGACACATAAAATTTAAGTGGATTAAAAAAATATTTTTTTCCTATTTCAAACGCTGGGTTATCAACCCAATTCGTAGAAACTTGGCAAACATTTTGGCTAAACACAACACCATCATGTGCTTTGCAGTAGTGTTTTGGTGGATGGTTATCAGCCAAATGACATCTGATATATACATCATCCACCCACACTGACACAAAAACAGCAACTCACCTGTGGACCACTGAACACAAGAATTACAACACTCTCATAATACTTACATAATACTTTCATAATAAAGTGGAGAAAACTAGCCTACATAAACCATTGACTGGTCCCTATCGGCTTTACCACACTAACAATGTTCATTAAAACTACAAATAAGTCACAGTTAAGTTTGACTTTTTTTTTATCTAAATGGTATTGGCAATCGATGTAATACTTCAAAGTATAAGAAAAACTATTCTTAGCAAAACAAGTAAAAGTGTCTTTGATTTTTTAGAGCAGTTGAAAAGAGGAGTCAAAAATAAATATTAAGACACTTGAACAATAATACATTGCAATCTTAAAAGAATTGGAGAAGCTATTTTGAGAAGTGAAAATATTTGTCTGCACGGCTTGAGGTCGCAATGTCGGTATTTTAAGTACAACTGCTTATATTGTGTTTTTACAAGAGCACGATAAAGAGGCGAATACTTGAGAGATGACATTTCATCATGTTTATGTGTGGTAGAAAAATAACATGAAGAACACAAGGTGGGTAAAGGTTTGAGGCAAGTCCGTCAAATTGAGTGGCAAGTGTCCCAGCAACTGATGAAATGTTACTATGCCATGTTTTACACAGAGCCCAATATTTCATCTTTGACCCAGTGTACATGGGTGATGTATGTTTTGTAATACCCTATAAATTAGAATTAAAATACATTTATATGATAAATGATAAAATGATTTATTTGATATTTCAGATAATAAGTTGTATATCTAAAATCAGACAATCAATTAATCAATCAGTTAGAGAAATATTTAGGGATGCTGTTCAAATGGAATTTGATTTCTTTTCAAATAATAAGGGTCGTAATGTATAAGTTGTACTAAAGCTACACCTGTTTACTTTGAAATGTTAACATCAGAGGACGAATAACAGCCCCACACAGCTGTCCTTCTATTAGCCCACACCTGTGGGCAGTTTCTCTTTCAATTAATATCACAGTTCAGATTTTACAACAAGAAAGGTGTAATCATTAACAGATTCACAAACATTCCAATCTACTATTATAACAAACCTTTATGCTTAGACATATAGTCATAAAGTAAAAACAATGATGTCATTAAATCCTAATGTCCTTATTGTCATGCCTTACAATAATAATTTAATATCAAAATAAAGTTTGATTTTTATATTTAATTGAAC
>JAVFBW010137625.1:0-13198 GCA_034783835.1 Mopalia ciliata
TAGATAACTGTCGTGGGCAGTGTTATGATGGAGCCAGTGCCATGTCCGGTGCGAAATCTGGTGTTGCCACTCAAATCATTGCCGAGGAACCCAGGGCCTTATATACACACTGCTATGGCCATGCACTTAGTCTTGCTGCACAGGATACTCTTAAAAGTATCACGATTATGAGAGATGCCCTTGACCCAGTTCAAGAAATGACCAAGCTCATCAAACTCTCTCCGAAACGAGAGGTCATCTTTAAAAAGATCAAGGATGAGATTACCAGTGAATCTCCTGGTATACGCACTTTGTGTCCCACCAGATGGATCGTACGAGCTGAAGCATTGGCTTCCATTTCAGAAAACTATCAAACGCTACAGATGACTGGGGATGCTGCTAAGGAAGCTTCGCGTGACACAGAAATGAGAGCACGAATAACTGGAGTGTCTTCGCAGATGGACAAATTTGACTTCTTTTTTTGGAATAGAGCTTGGAAGGAAAATACTAGGCATGACTGACAATTTATCTCGATCTTTACAAGCGAAAGATATGTCTGCATGCCAGGGCCAAAACCTCGTAAAAATGACACTTGGTGCCCTTTCTTCCATTCGATCTGATCTATCATTTGACCTGTTTTGGAAATATCTCGAACAAAGAAGATCTTCGAAGGAAGTGTCTTCTCCTGTACTTCCGAGGCGAAGGAAGGCTCCACGCAGATACCAGATTGGTGACGGTGATCCACATCATCTGGTCGAGGCTGTAGATCTTGTGATGTCAGCAATCAAGAACCGTTTCGAACAGAAAGGATTCCAGATGTTCCAGAAAATGGAAGCTCTCCTGACTTCTGCAACGCAGTCTGGGAATATTGAGGAAGTTACCGATTTCTATGGCAATGACATCAGCTCTGAACGCCTACAGACACAGTTAACGATCTTTCGTGCAAACCGTAAGGAATCGGATCTAAAGTCGACTGTCACTTACCTAAAGGGGTTGTCCCATGTTGAGAAAGAGTATTTCTCTGAAGTTGTTAAGTTGGTAAAGTTAATACTGGTCATGCCAGCGACAAATGCTACAAGTGAGAGGAGCTTCAGTGCCTTTAGGAGGTTACGGACGACAGAAGCGCAGTCAAGACTCAACTGGATGATGGTTCTTCACATTCATAAAGACAGGACCGATGCTCTCCCGTTGAAAGAAATTGCCAACAAATTTGTCAGGAGGAACCAGAGCCGAAAGAATATCTTCGGAATTTTTTAGTAACTTTTATCAAACACCATTTCCGTGCTCTCACACTTCGGTTACCAGACTTTTGACATTGCATGAGACCCCTTAATAACTGCAATGGTATAATATATCAGGAAGTGATATATCTTTTCTAACGAGTGATCAGTATTATTTTATGTGCGTCATATGCTGTCTGTCAGTTTACTTCGCGTTTGTGATGAGCTAATCAAGCTAGCGATAAATCTAAGTGCCATTGTTCTTTTGCTTGTTATTCTCTTTTCTTGGTAAGGACTGCCATTTTCGTGGTACCAGAAGACGATGGTATATTATCCCTAGGCCGCAATCAATCATTAACTACCCCAGTTAGTCTTGTAATTCTCGAGTTTATTTTGAAAATACTGAGAAACTATCGATAGATTCCGATTTACTGAGTGAGTGCTACAAACAATCTATCTTAGATCTTCGAATATAGGCTAACAATTATTTTGGAAAATTATTGAAATTAGATCGACCAACAAGGAGTTGTATATGATATACCATTATAATAAATAGTTTTAAAGTGTGTCTGGCGTTATTCTTGCACTTTTATTTACTTGCTAACTGGCACATTTGAACTGAGGGTTTTTTTTTTTGCCATGGTAAATTTTTTACACAAACTCCAGTACCGATGATTATCAGTATTTTACTCGTCGTCCGTCATTGATAGGAGTAAGTTATACATTATTTCACAAACTCCAAAAGCGATAATTATCGGTAGCTTATTCATCGTCCTTCATTGGTAACAGTAAGCTATACATTACTTCACAAACTCCGATAATTATCAGTAGGTTGTTTTTTCTTCAGTGTAGATGGCTGGCAACAGCTAGTCATTATCAGTAGTAGTTAAAGGCATCAGAGTTTAAAGCCTTGCTGGAAAGATAACTGTTTTTTCAATCTAAACTTATTCCTTTTTTTGCATATTTTCAAAGACAAACATCCGTATTACACTTGCATTGGAGTAAGCAAAGTCGTAAATTAGTTAATTTAACAGGCGGGATTGACGTCATTGTTCGAAAAAACGGTCGGTCACAAGTGTGTCCGTTTGCGTATGGATGCATTCGAAGTATCTGTAACAGCACTGCGTTAACATAAGCTTGGTCATCCAAGCGTACCGTTTATCTGTTGCATACATATCAAAATAGCTCTTTGTGTAACACATACGTTTAGCATGTTTTCAGCTGACATGCGGTTTTTAGTACCAGATGTATATGTACAAGCCGTTGGTTGTTGTTGTTGTTTCGCTTTGGGACGGAGCCGTGACTTTCGGCTTTATATGAAAGCATCCACCAGTGCGGGGAAAAAAGGGACAGCCACAACTAGATGATATAACTACCGTGTTTTGGAACAATGACGTCAGTTCAGCTTTCGGCTTTCGGCTTTATATGAAAGCATCCACAAGTGCGGGGGAAAAAAGGGACAGCCACAACTAGTTGATATAGGCTAACTACCGTGTTTTGGAACAATGACGTCAGTTCAGCTTTTTAAAGTAACTAATTGACGGCTATGCTTATTCGATTGCAAGTGCAATATAGTTGGTAATCTTACAAAATATGCAATAAAAATAATAAGTTAAGGTCAAAGTACAGTTGTCTTTCCCTTTAAGGTCCTGGGGCCACTTTCACAAAAAGATGTACGACAATAAAAAAAATCTTACGATATACTTACGCTATAGTTTAAAATGACATTATTCTATCGTACGATATTTATTTGTCGTACGATGTTTTGTGAAAGTGGCCCCTTCGGTTATAGGTTCATTCTCACGCAGTGCTATTACTTTAGTTGAGGTTTATTTTCAGGACTCTGTAACTTATGAGCTTCCTGAATTGACTCAGACGACAACACCATGGTGGGTGGCACTAAACCGTAAAGATTCTCAGTGGTACTGGGGAGATACCATAGCACAAAATGTAGGCGACCTGTAAGTACTATACGACTGCCACTTTTGTTTGTTTGACAGTACGCCGAACTTACTGAACATTGTATCGTTCACACAAATGATGATGCGTCAGTCGGACGTGTGAATCAAACGATCTTCGTAGTCGCTTGAAAC
This sequence comes from Mopalia ciliata, assembly GCA_034783835.1. Classification (NCBI taxonomy): domain Eukaryota; kingdom Metazoa; phylum Mollusca; class Polyplacophora; order Chitonida; family Mopaliidae; genus Mopalia; species Mopalia ciliata. The sequence continues at coordinate 3,293 of JAVFBW010137625.1, forward strand.
GGAGAATGTGACGATATACAAAAGCTGTGTCAATTAACAGTAGAAGGTGCTGACGACAAACATGTCTTTATTTCGTCCTTCAGGTCAAAGGGGCAAACAAATCAGGGAAAAAATATAAAGATAAAATGAACCACTTTGCATTTCATTTTGTTCATTCATTTGATCAACATTATCTTTACAAACATTTGGGGATGCTACTTGTACTCTTTGTAAAGGAAATTCAATCTAAACATTTCTTCCTATTTTTGGCTTACTAATTATTCCTTTCTAGTTGTGAATTCATAAACTCCGCATGTTCAACTTCTTGTAAGAGCTGGACATTAGAAGAGATGGATCATTTTGACTAGATATTAAATGCCAGATCACTTATTTACAATTTTTCTCTCCCATTAGGTCATGGTAGTTACCCATATTGTTTTCTATTTTAACAGGTCGTGGGCTAAGGAGCCAGACAATATAGGAGGTGGAGAAAATTGCGCACTCATTTACGCAAACGGGAAAATGGCCAGCAAAAACTGTGACACACTGGCCAATTACGTGTGCAAAAAATCAGAAAACACCGGTTAGCCTGCTTTTCCTACGTGTTCTTTATATTCAGTTTTTTTTAATTATACTATATGTGTGCATAATCAAGCTCATAAGGCGACATTTTATATTTATTTTACTACAGATGAAACTAAAGCAAAGGAAATATTTCATTTTCTTTTGTCACATGCCATGTTCCTATACTCCATAGAGTAAGACCATCACTTAAGAGTGATCTCATTTGGGTTTTTAGATACTTAACTTTTTATTTTTACGTTTTTGCGGTGTTTTTAGTTGGTGATTGTATTTACTTTGCAATTTTGTTCATCATTTAAAGAAGTAACCTTAAGTTGTTACTGATATTACGACTCTAAAGCCGCGTGACATGTATTCCACACTATACCACCGATATCGCCACTCCAAATCCATGTGACGACATGTATTCCACACTATACCACCAATATCGCCACTCCAAATCCATGTGACGACATGTATTCCACACTACACTACCGATATCGCCACTCCAAATCCGTGTGACAACATGTATTGCACACTACACCACCGATATCGCCACTCCAAATCCGTGTGAAACATGTATTCCACACTACACCACCTATATCGCTACTTTCAATCCATGTTGCAACATGTTTTCAACACAAACGATATCAACTCTTTCAAACATGACGCGGTCACAACCGAATCTGTCAACTGGATGTAGCCATTTTGTGCTGCAGTTGTTACGCGAGGTCTACCACTTCACGATCGGTGTTCTGCAGATTTGAATCGCTGAAATCTATTCCAAAGATGTGAAATAGTGCTCTGTCTGACGTTCTTGTGCCGTGCGACTTCCAACTGCAATTCACCTAAACTGGAGGCGGCTATTAAATAGTAATGGTTCGATTCGCAAGGTTAAGTCTCAGCATGTTGTAACTCGTGTTAAGGTGAAATGGGAAACGCACATCATTGCCAGAATTACAGTTCTGAATACCCATCACCACCCTAGTATTCTCCGCAAGTTTCTTTTGCATTCGTCAAAATCTTAATATTTCATGTCACTTAACACAAAATTGTGTCCCATTCATTAAACTTTGAGAAATATCATCATCCATGGCCATTGGTACACAAGAAACAATTTTGACACTATTAACACTTGTGTTTCTTTTTGACAGAATGTATATGATGCAGATTTATATTCTTCTGCATAAGAGACTAAATACAGCTGGTGTTCGAAAAATCGATCAAGGGGCCCAACAAGACCTTAAATAAAATGTTGATGTTTCAGTGCCGAATTATACCGGTCGTGCAGGATATGGATGTGGGGCCTGGCAACGAGGAGGTAACAAGTGCTATTACTTTGAAAACGACTTTCCTACAACACATGATTTAGCCGAACAACATTGTGTTGCAAGGGGTGGACAGTTGCTAAAAATAGAAACAATTGATGAAAAGGTTTGTAAAAACAGTATTATTCGTATATCTAATGTCTTTATCCCTGGTGTATGGTTGTGTCGATGAGACAATTATTGTTGATTTACAAACCAAAAAATGAAATAAATTAAAGCGTGGCGTTAAAGAGACAGGCAACTGTTTTACGACCTAAACTTTTATTTTTATTGCATATTTTAAAAAATAAAACCACTTGTATTGCATTTGCAATTGAATTAACATAGTTGTAATTAGTTAATTTCTATATCTACATCTAGTCGTGTCTGCACCGGTGGATGCTTTCATATAAAGCCGAAAGTATTGAAAGTATTAAAAGGTTCCGTCGCCAAGCGAAACAACAAAAACCGTTATACATACCTGGTACCTAAAACCAGATTGTTTAAACCCGAATCTCATCTAAATACATGCTAAACGTATGCGTTCTTAAAGAGATATTCTGATATGTATACAGCAGATAAACATTGTGCTTGGATGACCAAGCTTGTGTATAAGCGGCGTTGTTACAGATACCTTCCAATGCATAGATAAGCAAACGGACACACTTGTGACCGACCGTGTTTTCGAACAATGACGTCATCAGGCCTGTTAAATTAACTAATTAAGGTCTATGCTTTCTCCTATGCAAGTGCAAGACAGACGTTTGTCTCAGAAATTATGCAATAAAAATAACAGTTGTCTGTCCCTTAAACAGCCAATTTTCTAAACCAAATCTTGTTTACTGTTGATATATGAAGGCTGTTCTTGTTATGATATAACACGTCATTGGAGTTATATTATTATTATCAAATTTCAAAATTTGGAATGGTGTTTTGTCAACAAAAAACTAGCTGGATTGGTCGTATTTTTTGAGTATAAGTTCGCGGAGTAGTTTGGTTCATTTCAACGCATACGCAACATCAGACGGTTAACATAACACCTGTTCGTGTAATATTATTGCTTCCATTCACCTCCGAGACAACTTAACCGGTACGGAAAGTATCGAAGGATGTTCCGACATAGTGCTATGAGTTAGTGGCTAGCTCACTTTTGTGTTATTATACTTAGCATTGTTTACAGAATTGTTGACATTTGATGTAAGTGGGACAGAAAAGAGAAACGGGCACATTGGTAACATATGAGATAAAAAAGAGTAAGGAACTGGAAGTAAAGAAATTGGAAGTATCGAATTAGAAAATGTACACCAGACCTTTGAAAACATTGAAAGACAGCCTGTATGTGGACTACAAAATAAGGTTAATTATATGTCACCGGTGAGAATAGTATCTGGCTTGCAGTATCCATAAAGATCCAAATGTACAGCTCCCCATTATATGTATATCACTTTGTATATGCTATGTCTGTCCATCCAACTTTTTATGAAGGGCATTTACCAGGGTCGGTCGGTCGGTCCAACTTTCCCTCATGACGACGTGAACAGGATAGAAGCCAAACCGCTCAAGATAGAGACGTCAAATTTGGCATGCAGCCTGATATGATGCTAATCTAAACTCCTATTGAAAATGTGATCAATCCCAGCAAATTTCAGGTTTTAATGGCAACAAATATGTCTGGATGTGTTATTTTTTTTTTTGACATGACCACATGAACAGGATAGAAGCCAAACCGCCTAGCACAGAAAGTTCAAATTTGGACTGCAGCTTAATATAATGCTAAACTAAATCCTATTGAAAATGGTATCATTCTGAAAAAATTTCATGTTTCTATGGCAACAAATATGTCCGCATCTGTCATTTGACATGAGGATGTGAACAGGATAGAAGCCCAACTGCTTTAAACAGAGAGTTCAAATTTGGAATGCAGCTTTATATGATGCTAAACTACTTAAATATAACATTTTGCGATGCTTAATCAGCCAACATTCTAAATAACCCCTGTCGCAGCTATAGTGATTCTACACTTGTTATTACAAACATGAACAGACACATACTTACAAACTTAAAAAAATTCATTGCTTATACATATACAAACTATAATGACGTATTTTTTTCTTTATAAACTTTAAAACTCAATCCCATTTTCATAAAGCTACTTTAAAGGGCTTCAACATCAATGTATGGAAATAATCCATGCCACAGGGATAAATGGCACCTCGTATTCCTTTAATCTTGTGGAATGTTTCATAAGAGAATTTTCTTTCTGAAAAATTGCGTGTAAAGCACTTATATTACCATTCTTGGCTTTCATGGGCAAGTGTATTTTTTGTAGCGGAGAAGAGGGGGTGGCTTGGCGTGGGGGGGGGGGGCGGTGCATTGTTGTACATTGTTCGTTTATAGGCACAGCTAGGCAGTGTCTCACTTTGAAATCAACATGGGGTATTTTTTTCTGAATTTTCATAGCAAATGTCAGATTTTATTTCTTGTGTTTTATTCAGAACTACATAACTTACATGAGTCGGTTCTACAGTAAGATTTATTGGACACAGTTGACCTCACCATCAAACACTGGTATTTTCACTTACTCTGACGGAAACCAACCAGCGGCTGGCATCTTGTAAGTCTTTTGTAATTATTTAACATTGAATCCGGATGTCTATATTATAGCTGGCATAATGCTTTTACCTATGAATAGCCAGATTTGATTACTGATACCCTCAGGCTTATTTCATTTATTTTAAATACGACAAAAGATCTAACCGATTAGGATGGAGCTGATGTATTTCATCTGGACATCAAAGGCATCTCCATCCGAATTGAGAAGAATGGATAAATCTCATCTAAGCACAAAACCCTGTATCTAGCCACTCTGTACTAAAGCCACCCTTGGTATATCAGTGTGTTAGGTTATTGTCTCGATGTAGTTTCATCTATTTTGTTCACAGCTTTTGGCATTTGGCTATATGCCAAATTTCTAACTCTTATGATTGTGATACTCGTAAATAAAAGTTATTTTTGTATGTGATGCAAACTAGCAATTCGCCCACGTTAAACGCTTACTAAGCACAAATACCGACTTTAATTGGATATATGATTTATGTATTATAGGGAATGGAACATCGAACCAAATGATTACTCGGGTATACAAGACTGTGTTGGTATAGTCGACCAAGATACATGGTCAGATACATCTTGTGGAAGAGACGCTGGCTACATATGTAAAGCATTCAGTAACGGTTAGTATGGAATCATTTATTTTATTTTGACTAGCGGGAGAAAACCTCGCCCTTTATTCAGTTATCTTAAAGTAACGTCCATGATTAAAAACACCCTAGAGGTGTCCTTATATCCCCACAAAGCACTTAAATCGTATGGAAACGGAGCCGGCTGATAGTTGTTTAAACAGAAAACAAAGCAATCATAAATATATACCATCCGCTCATATCTCTTCATGAAGCAAAGCGATCAAGATTTGGCATCCCAGTATATCTAGTGCCGACGTTAAGAGACCAAGATAGGTCATCCGCACATATCTAAATAAGAAAAAAAAAATCAACAGGATATTTCATCCACACTTATCTAAACGACATGAATATATCATCAAGATGTATTATCCGCACATATCTAAATAACATAAAAAAAATCCTCAAGATATATCATTCCCATATATCTAAATACCATAAAACAACTCGTCAAGATATATCCTCCACGTGCATCTAAATAACATAAAAACTCTTCAAGATATATCATCCACACATATCTAAATAACATTATAACTCGTCAAGATATATCATCCACACATATCTAAATAACGTAAACACTCGTCAAGATGTATCATCCACACATACCTAAACAATATGAAAAACTCGTCAAGATATATCATCCGCACATATCTAAGCAAAATGAAAAACTCGTCAAGATATATCATCCACACATATCTAAATAACATAAAAACTCGTCAAGATATATCATCCACACATATCTAGATAACATAAAAATTCGTCAAGATATATCATTCGGACATATTTAAACAAAATGAAAAATTGGTCAATAAATATCATTCCCACATATCTAAATAACATAAAACAACTCGTCAAGATATATCATCTGCACATATCTAAACAAAATGAAAAACTCGTCGAGATATATCATCCCCACAAATCTAAATAACATAAAACAACTCATTAAGATATATCATTCGCACATATCTAATCAAAATGAAAAATTCGTCCAGATATATCATCCCCACAAATCTAAATAACATAAAACAACTCGTCAAGATATATCACCCAGACATATCTAAATAATAACATACAAACTCGTCAAGATAAATCATCCCCACATACCTCAATAACATAAAATCTCGTCAAGATATTTCATCCACACATATCTAAACATCATGAAAAACTAGTCAAGATATATCGTCCACACAAATCTTAACAATATGAAAAACGCTTCAATATATCATTCAAACATTTTTAAACAACATAAAAACGTCATCAAGATATATCTTCCAAACAGTTCTAAACAACATGAAAAAGCATCAAGATATGCTATCCAAACATATCCAAACAACATGAAAATATTATCAAGATATATTATTCAAACAGTTCTATAAAAACAACATAAAAACATCATCAAGATATATCATCCACTCATATCTAAACAACACGAAAAACTCGTCAAATTATATATCATCCATACAATTCTGAACCTCGAGAAAAATTTTTACTCACCTATTAATAGGCTGACTTCTATTGGATTCGTTATTTTTTCGCCATAAATTGCATATGTTAATAGTTTGTAAGTCGATTAAACATGTTTAAATGATATATGTGATGATTATGGTTCCATTAAGCTATTGCGTATTTCTTAGTTGAACGGTTATCGTCCGTTCTGCAGTTGTTTCCTTGTAGATGATACATTGGTGGGGTTGGTTGAAATTAAACTTCCTGTTGCCCTGGCGCTTTTGGACAGAAGACGAAAAAAATGTTTTGTTTGATTACAGTTTTAGGTCGTATTCGAGGACATTGCACCTATATGACGACGGATTGTCCGCTTCACACTGAGTTTTACTTAAGTACGATAGAAACTCAAGGCAAAACATCGTAAAACCACTTCCATTATTGCCGGACCAGCATCGTGCGACTCCTTTATATACCTGTGGTCGACAGATGGGATCGAACCCGTGGCCGGCACATCGAAGCATGATCGGTAGACCGACACGTTAACCACTTAACCACTGTCGCAGTCAACAATGCGGCAATAAGGTGTTGCGTTTTGGTGTTTATGTCTTGTTCTGTTCTAAATATTTACAACCTTTATATTGGTATAAATTTGGGTCATTTTCTTGATAGATTATATTGCTCCGTCGGTAAAGTTCCCTATTGCTCCGTCGGTAAAGTTCCCTATCTCTTTATTTGCTTGTTCTTGTGTGAGATATAATGGGAATCACATTTGATTTGTGCGAAAATTAAACGGGATGAAAACAAGGAACTATTTTAACGCACAGTCTAGTTAATGTAAATGCACTACCATGATATAAGTCATTGAACAATATTCTCATAAACTAACCGTGTGCCGGTCGCATGGATGTGATCAGCAGCTACGACTTCTGATGATCGCTATTAACTCAAAGCTAATAGGCCTAATCGATACTAATGGTACCTTAGATGTGTTTCGATGAGAGCTACTTTATCCATTAACAGTTGTCATGATGGTTAAAGTCGTTTTGGACACACTGTTGATGGTTTCCATCGCTACCGATATAGACTAGACAAGGAAATATGTTTTCATTAGAGCTTGTTGTCGAGGATGACGATATCTAAAGCAGGTGCAAACATCGCATACTGAATAAGACCTTCATGCAATAGGGTCTGTAATGTCTTAACATTTGCGATTGATTTAAAGGGCTTGCGTCCATGTAATTATGGTTTGATATGGTTACTTGTATCCTAACCGTTCTAGTTGTGATATAATGATTTGATTGATTGTTGTGATAATTGTTTCCGAAATCAGGACTCATGATCTTGCTGACGTACAATATACGTTTCATTTCAATTTTAGTCACCATCTAATCACGACATGTGTCAAAAACCTAAACATATTAAGGGTGGCGGCAATAAAGCTTTATTAGGCGTATTAACGATATTACTAGAAATAAATTACCTTTAATTGTGTACATCTATATACAATGTATGTTAACATGAATTAAAATGTAAAAACATTCCATGGTTGGTTATCACATACATACGTGGAGGCGGCCACACGTAGTGCCATTTCACTTGTTTTCATGCATGGCAAAGTTAATAGCCAAACAAATCTCGGCAACTTTAAAAAGTTAAATTTTATATAAATTTATTGAACAAAGTTTATTCCAATATGTATAAATATCACTTAACGGATAAACGGTTTCATATTTCAATCGTCTAACGTTTCTATAAACAGGATTGCGCCTCTTTTCAACATACATTAATATATATTTGCAACTAAAGCAGCTGGTAATATACCACACAAGTCCTCTTATAATGGTTGCATTCACATTCCAGTGTGACCGAGACATGCTTCTAGACTAAACATTTGTCTGGAATACTTCTTCGCAAATTATGTAATAATCATTTGAGTAGCTATATCTGTATATTGCGGATATCGTTATTACAAGTAGCTGTGAATTACATTGCTGCATGGCTTTGATCCGTCCGTGAACTTCGGTCATTAACATACCAGGTCTCCTTTCTGCGCATTTTTCTGGTTTTAACTAGGTAGGTTTGGCGAAATGGTTCAAACATGTTAGCAAAGTCGAGCCCTTTATCTGATTATTTTAATACAGCTGTTGGAGTTTTAGCAAACTTTTGATTCTGTTTGATGCCCTACTGCATTGCATGTCAAATATTTTGTACAATCTGCATGATCCAGTCGTACAAATAAATGAAAAGCGCAACATGCTTTAATAAAAAGGCTACCTTTAAAATGGCTGGCGAAATTGCACTGAGGAAACAGAAACATTGCAAGGTGTACAAAGGCATGAAAAAGGTGTAATTTGAATTGTCTTCATATATATCGCAGGTGGCCAGTGGATTTATGCAGATCGGACAAAGTGAATGATCTCCCTCAGAGATAGGCACCGAATCGCCAGCAGAAAGAAAATACTGTTTATCTTCACTTTCTAAAAGACACAAAAAATATTCAACAAGTAACCTAGTATCCGTTGCTTCAATATAGGCTTCAATATACTGCTATTTTAAACTTTGCTGATCACAACCAGAATAAATTCTCAACCACATTGTATAAACTGTTAATAACCACCAAACACTATTGTAGATAATGTTTAATACTTATCCGTGTTTTATTCATTGATAATTGTCTTTGTCATTGCTTTTTATTTATCTTTGTGAATTAATACTTAACATCTGCCTGCTGCGAGCTGGATAGAAATATAAAGTTGAAGGTACAAGTTGTTGTATTTCTGCGAAGACAAGCATTTCCAACATTCAAATGTACCAAAGCTCCTTTAGAACACGGGGGTACATTATACATATTATATGTATTAGTAAACTAATATAACCTATTAACCCCCTGTCCGACCTTTCCTGCGCGTCCTCGGGGCTTAAATGTATTTCAAGCATCACAAGATAATATGGAATATTGATGGTAAATAGTAATTAACGGTTATCTACTGTTTCTTGTGTTGTAGCTACCTGACCTTCACCACGTATGCTATAATGTGCTAATGGAATGTTACATGTGGCTCTTGGGGTCCAATATAGCCACAGTAATGCCTCGTAAGGCACGCAATTAGGTCAAAATAAGATCTGATAAATAGAGGAACAAATAACATACTATCCCTGTAGGTTTAGTCCTGACCCTGATACTACCATTAACTTGTGACGCAATAGTCTAATGGCTCTAATTCTAATCTTCCCAAACCCATAAAGGCATAATTAGATCAACTACTGGGATGCTGTTTAATCTGAAATGACCATGACGTCTAACAATTATATTTTTGCGCTATGGGTATTCTCTGAAGAAATAAAAATTTCTTTTTTAAAATTCTTCCGAGAGG